>JAUEKU010023328.1:0-14545 GCA_032274805.1 Gypsophila paniculata | reverse complement strand
TCATCTTCGTCACACTCTCATAACTCTGCTCATTGGCCCTCAACACATCGTGTTATTATATTCACACTCTTAAATCATTCACAACCATTTTAAGAATCATTCTCAACCATTCCATAGCCAAACATCGTCAACAAACAAAAACTACTCTCGCTGCTAAGGCCCTCGATCGAGCTAGGCCAAACTCGGTCACGGAACCCCAAGCTCGGTCGAGCGGCACTATGCTCGATCAAGCCTCACCATGCTCGATCGAGTGTGCCTTCACTCGATCGAGTTTCGAGCGATCTGCTCCATTTTGCGTTCGTTGTTCGACGTCTCCTCCACCAATACCAACGCCCCAACTCATACAACAACAACGCAACCTCGACATAGCAACATAACGTTACAACATTCATCAATATGAGTCAATCTCAAACAAATGAGAGACCGAGTCACAACCTCTCTGTTCTCCCTCAACACAACACAAACGTTCAAACATAACAAACACATCAACACATACGTTCTTAGGCATACAAACACGTTATTAACAAGCATATTACACAAATTAACCTAAAACGTAATAGCTAAGTAAGGGATAAGCCCTTACCTTGAGTAGACGAGTAAAAAACGCGGTCAAGGAAGGTCAAACCGTCACCAAACTTCTTCAACGAACTCACACTCTACAAATGACGATTCTAACATTAATAATAATGCTAACTCACTACTAATCAAGTCATTAATCTTAAAAGAATCAACTAAAAACGTCATCTTATGATAAACTAGGGTTTCAAGAAGCTTAAGACGAAAATTAACTAAGATTTAAGGTCTCACCTTCAAGAATAAAAGGTATTTCGGAAAAAGGTAACGTCGAGGGGAACGCAACGCAAAAAGAATGGAAGCAATCCGATAAGAAACGAAGGAGAAATCGCGATTATATCTGAAGAAAAAGCAATGGAGAAAGAGAGAGAAAGAGACAGTTTATTTGGGGAGAAATTGTAGTGAGAGAAAGTGAGAATGAATTATGAGGGAATTGTGGGAGGTTTGTTTGATAAATAGACCAAGTCAAAGGAGGAGGAGGAAGGTTTGCTCGGCCAAACTAAGTCAAAACCCGCTAATTAGCCCACTAACCCGAGTTTAACAACTCTAAACCCAAACTCGACTTCACCACTAGATTCCTCTCTATTTTACGAGTCTAATGAGCACTTACACGCCACTAACCGACACCCAACGCTCAAATTCCTAAAATCACTCCAAAAATGCAAGCACTATAAATTAAATTGACTTCTAAAATTATGGGGTATTACACCTTGAAGGTGACACCATACAGATAATGGCGCCAAATTTTCAAGGCAAATACCACAGCACCCAACTTCAAGTCATGAGTGGGGTAGTTCTCATCGTACGGCTTCTGCTGTCGCGAGGCATAAGCAATGACTCGCTTATTCTGCATCAACACACACCCCACCCCATGTATCGAGGCATCGGTGTACACCTCAAAACCATTATCCCCCTTGGGAATGGTGAGAACTGGAGCAGTAGTGAGTCTCTCCTTCAAGGTAAGGAAAACATGCTCACAATCAGCATCCCACAAAAATCGGTTCTTCATTCTCATCAAGGATGTCAAAGGACTCGCAATCTTCGAGAAGTCTTTCACAAAACGGCGATAGTAGCCTGCAATCCCTAGGAAACTCCGCACTTCCGCAACAGTTTTCGGAGACTGCCACTTCGTCACCGGTTCAATCTTGCTTGGATTGACCGATACTTCATCCTTAGACACATGGCCCAAGAATGCCACTCTCTCTAGCCAGAATTCACATTTAGTGAACTTGGCGGACAATTGATTGTCCCACAAGATTTGTAAGATCAACCTCAGATGCTCCGCATGCTCCTCCCGAGTCTTAGAATAAATCAAGATATCATCAATAAAGACCACCACGAATCGATCGAGATACTTGCTGAACACTTGGTTCATCAAGTTCATAAACACGGTTGGCGCGTTAGTTAAGCCAAATGACATGACTACGAACTCGTAGTGACCATAGCGAGTCCGGAAGGCAGTCTTGGGCACATCACCCTCCCTGACTCGCAGCTGGTGATATCCTAACCTCAAGTCAATTTTAGAGAATACTCCAACTCCGCTCAACTAGTCAAATAAGTCGTCAATACGCGGTAGAGGATAGCGATTCTTCACGTCACATTGTTCAGCTCACGATAGTCAATACACAGCCTCATACTTCCATCCTTCTTCTTCACAAACAGAACCGGTGCTCCCCAAGGTGAAACACTCGGTCGAATATAGCCCTTGTCCAACAGCTCCTCTAATTGTTTCTTCAATTCAACCATCTCCTTAGGCCCTATACGGTATGGTGCCTTGGAGATCGGTCTCGTACCAGGAACCAAGTCAACTCCGAAGTCTACCTCCCTACGCGGGGGTAAACCCGGAATCTCGTCAAGAAATACATCGATAAACTCACTCACCATCGGAATCTCTTCTAACTTTGGTTCCACCACACTCACATCTTTGACATGACACAATAACATCATACAACCCTTTTGCACACAGCTCTTCAAAGAAGCCCTTGCCATCAGCTTCACTCTTGGTCTCAACACTGCCCCTTTGAACGATAATCTACGACCCTTCGGCCTCCTGACTACCACCTTCTTCAAAGAGCAATCCATATTTGCCCTATACTTCGTCAACTAATCCATGCCTACTATTATATCGAACTCAGACAAAGGAAAAGCAAATAGGTCAATGGGCAAGTCAATGCCCTCAAATAGAAAGGAGGTGGAACGATAAACTTGATCACAAGAAATGAGATCGCCATCAGGCGTATGAACAGAGTCATTGATAGATTCAAAGACATAAAGCCCCAAAGAAGACAAGGAAGTGGAAGAAACAAAGGAATGACTGGCACCAGATTCAAATAGAATAAAAAGCAGGCTGAGAGTTAACAAAGAAGGTACCAGTGAGAACATGAGCATCGCTCTGAGCCTCGTCATGAGTGATAGCATACAACTGACCCGCATTCTTAACTCCAATAGCAGAAGTAGTGGCTGAGAAGGCGGGCCTCGCCCCACCTCTATAACCACCTCATCCACGGCCAACAACCGCCTCACGACCACCGTGACCTCCTCCCCTCATCGCTACAGAACCACCACTCCGCTCACCTCCACCTATACTCCCTAGTCCATGACCAGCACCCAACTGGGCGACGCTCTCTATGCTCAAAGTAGTTGCACAATAGCCTCCACCATGTCCACTCACGGCCCCACCGCGCCTAAAGCACTCATAGGCACGATGTCCCAAACGCCCAAACTAATAGCACGCCACCAAGCTACCATTACAAGCTCTCCCCGGATTATTCTGAGAACAACGTCTGCAGACATGGGTACGAGACCCCACACTACCACGTGCTCCTCCACTCACACCTCCTGCGCTCACCACAGTACCCCTAAATCCCATCTGTTTCTAAGACCTAGACGTACTCGAGAAGTGGGGTTTAGGCAAGGAGTGACTGTAACTGTAACTGCCCCTCGTCCTTAGTCTTTTCCACCAAAGTCACCTTCCTCGATCTTCCTGTTCTCTACTCTCAAGCTCCTCGTCAAGTCAACAAGTCTCTGTGCGTGTCTAGCCTTAAGATACAAATCTCGAATAGAGTGGGCACAGAAGCATACATCTTCTCAAGGATGTATACAGCTAGTCCTCTCTTGAGCCTAGTAGCAAGAACTTCTTCACTCATCTTCAAATCAGCAAAATATGAAGCGAGATCTGTGAACTTCTCTTAGTATTCTTCTACTGTCATTCCACCCTCTTGCATGAAGTTATCGAACATAGTTCTTTTAGCGTGGCGTAGATGTTTAGGGAAGAAGTCGTCACGGGTGGCTTTGCGAAAACTAGCCCTTCCGAACTCGTCCTCTCCGTTAGCTCCCGCCAAATGATAGGTCTTCAAATGATCTTTGTTGTCATACCACCAAGTATCGCCTCTTCCATGAAGGTAGCAGACTGCTTGATCCACTCGTAAGTGATCAGGACAGCCAACGGTAGTGAAGAGCTTGCCAAAAGTGCGAATCCAGTCTTCTAAAGTAGAAGGACCACCCGTCCCATCATAGGAAGGGGGACGGTGGGTAGCAAGAGCAGCACTGATACTAGCAGCAATAACAGCATGCCTTCTATTTTTCTCCCTCAGCCTCAGTGAGTGCCTCATTGGCAGCTAACAACGAGTCCACCTCTCGCTGAGTCATAGCAATAGGAGAAGTCTGTTCTTTTACCTCGGGATTGGTGCCCACACGATTAGTATTCTTCCTTGGCATATTCTACCCCCTTGAGTTCAAAGCACAACAATAAATTTAGACTATGATATTCATACTACCAAAATAAAATTAACATTCACGCCTCAAACACATAATTTCTCAAAATGCGACCACCCCACATATTTGGCCATATAAATAAACACATGTTTCCAACCTGAAATCCTATCATGCTTAAGTCGTCACATACAAATAGTTCATGTATAACTCATATACTATTACAAATGACCATCAATTAACCACAAACAATATTAATCACAAACGATCTTTATCACGAGCAATATTAATCATGTACTAGCTTCATAACACACAACCGTTATCAAGTTCAACAACAAGATTTTCACAAATCCCAAATGTGCAACTTTAGGCACCTTCCAAGACCATAAGAGGTCCTAATCACATCCTCCATCAATAAATCATGCAAGTATCATTACCTATATGTATATGACGTCAAAATAGCTATAAATCATACTCTAGTTAAACCATGATTTCTCATGCATATCCGAACAATTCTTAACTTTCATGGCATTTATAGATCATATTCATTTCGTATTTAGCATATATCACGTTTTACATATATATCATATCTTCCATAAGCATTCAATCCTTTACAAATCGAGTTCAACCACACATCTGCGTACCATATTTCATAACAAGCAATCAAGTTAATACCGCAAAGATTATCAAAGGGCATAATTGAATCATTCATGATCATGACATCTCACATGGTGCCATTCTCATCAACGCCTCTCACGGTTCACATAACCGTGCTCCACATTACACCCCGATCGCCTCCGTCATTACTACTACCTCATATCCCATCACATGTCTCACCTCATATATATATCTCATATCGCATATCTTATAGTTTTTGCATATCACATAACTCTTCTCATCTCATCTCATATAGTCTCAATTGCATACCTCATCCACCTCACACTTATCAATACCACATTATCATACAAGAATAGCCACAAACATGATATCACACAAGAACATACAAGCACGCCAACACACAATAACATACATCGCACCCACCTATTCTACCCCCGAGGTTACCACTCGGATTCATGGCTACCAAGCCCTCTAGGAACGTCTTCCCACCGAGGCTTCGGGACGTCTTCCTAACCCCGGCTTTGCTTGGATAAGCACTCCTCCTCGTGGGGTTCATTTTAAGCTTACATTCATTTAATTACCTTATTCCTTTTAGACACATTACCTAAGGTTCATTTTATTATCATCCTATAATTCTTTTTATGGTTCATTTTAGGCGCAGGATCTTGCTCTGATACCACTTTGTAACACCCCTATTTAAGTAGGATCTTCTCCACACAACAAGGGTGCTACAGAGTCGGATTCCAAAGAAAAACTGCAAGGATTCTACTAAAAAAACATCAAAAGCCTATCTACCATTGAACGTCCAAAACATGCAACCAACAAGTACAACTCAAATCTCAAAACCAACAACCCCAAAGGGAAATATAACTAGACTCCTCCAAACAAATGAACTCAACGACAAACAGTAGCTAAGCGATGACTCTAACTAGCCTTCTTCGATCTCGTCATTCCCCAAGCAAGTAACCACAGAACTCTCAACCTAAGCATCGGTACCTAGTAAGAAATGACACAACAAACAAACACCAAGTTAGCCTTACGTCAATGTAATTAGACGACTGCAATATAATACCACGGGTACTCGACCTTGACTCAAACAAAGATAGCCATATAATGTAATAAAAGTACAAAGTACGAAGTACACCAACAACTACGCATTCAACACATTCAACACACGGCTTCTTACAACATCTCTTTTCCTTTTTAATCTTCCCTTCTCTGCTTACCAAACCGATATTCACTTACAACATACTTAATTGATCAATCACTTGACATTGCTTCTCAAGGCTCAACTTATAACTCTTTCAAACTTGCCTCTCAAGGTTTCACTTGCTAATCTTTTAATACGCTTGTCTCTCAAGACGCTGCATCACTTTCAACTCTTGCCTCTCAAGGCATACAAACATCACTTTTAACTCTTGCCTATCAAGCCATACAAACATCGCTATTAACTCTTGCCTCTCAAGGCTTTCAACCATCTCACACGTCTCATGAACCTCGTACACAACCAACACACCGCACCTTATTCGACACTACCAAATTGACTCCTTCACACAAACACCACACGGCATACTCCTACCTCATACACACGCCACACCTCAACAACTCAACATAAATTCGTACCTCCATATTCAAACATCACCTCTCAACGTCACTAGGTGCATCTCACCTAGCACACCACACGACAATCGACTGCATAACATACCTGCGGCATCAACACATGTTCACACACATTCACGCGCACAAGCACATCAAAAGCTCAAACAACTAGGCCACAAACACACACGGTACTTGCACCGTGACTGTCCAGCACCAAATGCAGCTGTTTCGGTCATGTACACACACATTCTAAGGCATTTAATCATCAATTAACGTAGCTAAGTAAGGAGCGAGTCCTTACCTCGAGTTACAACACACTTACGACGAGATTAGATAAGAAAACAAGATGAAATCGTCAAAACTCCTCCTCAACAACGTCACACACTACAAACAACATATTTCTCATCAAATTCCACACTAAAAAGACTAATTAGAACTAACAAAAGCAACAACACGCGTGCTACACGAACAGCTCTCAAACACGCCCTAAACCGAGACTTTTAAGGCCTCCAAACTCAACCAAAACACGACTTACCCTTTAGTGAAAGTACTACCAATAGCTAGACAACGTCGAGAGGAATCCAGCGCAAGAAGAATGAAGCAAAAGGGTGGAGAAACGGAGAAGAAACAAGCAAGGAAGTAACCGTGTAGATTCACGGTTGGGAGAAAAAGAGAGAGGGCTGGTATATTTGTTTTAGATCTGATTTTTAGAGAGAGAATATGTAAACTGAAGTGTATTCCAAGTATTGAATGGTTTGTTTAGTAAATAGACTAAGTCAAACTTGAATTGGAGAGGGTTTGCCGATTAAACTTGGTAAAAAACGCTTCCAAACGCCCTAAATATGAACTAAACCTCCAAATAACTCTTTTATAATCTTACTATCTTATTACTCACATTTTTACGAGTCCAACGAGCATAAATACGCCTCTATACAATTCCAATAGCTCAAAATCCCAAAATTCACCAAACGCACTTAATAAAATAAATCACTAGAAATTATAATAAATCGTATCTTAATAATCATATCTAAAATAATAATCATATCTAAACATAACTAAGCCATCCCATAAAAATATCGTCTCACAAAAGTACGGGGTATTACACTATGTACCTGTACTATAAACCTGCTCCCCTAAAGGCCGACAAATGCCACAAATATCAATTGAATCAACCATAGGTCCCCCGCAATTAAACTCGGGCAACAAATTTAGTAAATAGGGTCAGTCATGGACTGAGTAGGGTATTCAGCATGTCATAACTAAAATAATAATCTTTAAAACAACATAAGCATAATGTAAATAATGACTTTACTATTTCATCCGTAGTTCCAACAATTTTATAATCTAGTTAACCTACAACATAACTCACGATCCTCTTACTCATAATTAATCAAGCAATCAATATATTGAAACCGCATATACCATCAAAATCAATCTGTAAGCATATATCAATAAAATTTCAATACAATCAATACATTAACTCAACCAAGAGCTAATGTAAATCATCTCATAGTCTCAGCATTAAACTATTTGGGCGGACAAGCTAACCCGCCAAGGTGCCCGCAGGTCACCTGGTCGCTACCAGCAATACATGAGTGGCCAAGCCAAGCCAACTCGCCTAGGTGTCCGCAGATCACCCGGCTACTACACTACTACATGAGTGGTCAAGCCAACTCGCCTAGATGCCTGCAGAACATTTGGCCGCTACAAAACTACATGCGCGCATTAAACCAATAATCAATTCTAATCATTCACGCCAATAAACCAATATATCAATCATTTAAATGAAATCTTAAGATTAAACCATCATACCTTATAAAATCATCATATAAACCATAATCAACCATTACTAATTCCCATTCACAGTTCTAATTACATTCAGCAACACAAATGTGAGGGTACATTTGACCTTCCCCTCACCTAGTCCAAGAGAGCTCATTGTACGTATTTAACATTATTCAATCCAATATAATAAATTCATTCTCAATTCATTTCATACAAATATTTATTAGGAAAAAATATTATTTAAATCAATTTAAACATAACTTATAAGTTTAATGACCCTTAAAGGTCTCACCATAGTCCACGAGTAGTATTTAAGCTCAACTTTCTTTATACAACTCATATCCAAGTCTTAATTTCACTTATTAGGCTACTTACTAACCTTAACTTTCAATAGGATACGATTTAAATACCAACTTATGCACTCTAAGCTTAGTCATATTATATTCAAACATATTCAAAGCAATTAACATCATTCCAAGTAATACAAGGCTCACCAATTTCAATATTTAGGTCACTTACAAAGCCCAATTTAAATAATATCAAACCAACTCCTCTCAAGACTCCACATACAACATTAATATCGCACATTAAGCATATTTAAGACAATAGCGTCAAGTAGTGAATGCCCTACCGCGCTTAATGCTCCAAAACACCACCATGAAGTCTCAAAAGTGCTCCTCAACAAAATCGAGTCCTACAATCGACACACAAACAATATATTACTACTAACTTATACCAATTATATCCAAATAATCAACTTAAACTAAAAACCCCCAATTTAATTACAAAAATTAGGGTTAGAGTTTTGAGATTGTAGCAAATAGACTAAGACAAGGAGGAGGAATAGAGGGCATTTATTTCTCCTCATTCTTTGTTCCAAATAAATAATTTTTGTGAGAAACATTGAATGTATAATGTTGGAAAAATTATAATATTTATGCTATGCAAATTATTTGTGCCACCATTAAATATGGGTTGAAAATGAGTTGGAAAAATGAATTGAACAATACTCCCATTTTATGCGTGTGAATTAGGTGTATTTTAGGAGGATTTTTCTCTTGTTTGTATTAAATGGTTCATGAAATAAAATCCTCTAATAAATATGTAAAAATCCGATTTTTATAAATACAAAATAATTTAATTAAATGGGTAAACAAATAATCAAAACAATGTATTTACGTTGTGTGTGCAAAACATGTGACATGAATAAGCACACAGAATTTTTCTCTTATTGTTATCTTAATTACTCCTTGATATTATTTATTATAAAAATTTATTTAAATGAGTAATTAAAATAAATATAATTTCATAGTTACACGTAAAACAAATAAGTAAAAATCGACAATTAGAATGTACACACATAACCACATACTCGTGTGACATAGGTCTTTATTAATTTTATTTTTGTCTCTGAATTTATAAATATATAATATGTCACATAATAAAAATTTCGACAAGAAATAAAATGTCTTGGATGAGCTAGTTATAACTCTAAGTGAGCTAACCATGAGCTAAGAATTAAATGAGCTCACTTGAGCTGACTATAACTTTAATGAGCTAACTATCCAGTTAATGAGCTAACTATAATTTTAATTAGCTAGTTATAACCCTAAGTGTAGTAACTCTAGCTTTAAATGTATCATCTATAACTTATAAAAAATATTATAACCATAACTTTGAGTTAACTACCAACCGTAACTTTGGGCGAGTCCAACCATAACTTTAGCTCAAAATTCTTGGGAATTACAGATATTAAACTACTTGGACAATCACGATAACATCACTAAATAAGCTAAATTGATTAGAATGGATAAAACTGAGATGACTAAATAAAACCGAGTCTTAGTTTAGATATCATTTTCACATTTCTCACTATTTGTAAAATGAAATTAACGACTTTGTTTTTATAATTTATTTTAGAAATTATAATTTAATTTTAACGTTTTAAATATCACTAAATACAAACTAAACTTAACGACTTTGTTTTAAAAATTATTTGTGACTTAGAAACTAACTTTAAAACCTTCTAAATATCACTATTTACAAAGCGAACTAAACGACTTTGAATCTAGGATATAGTTATAACTTAGTTACTAATTATTACGTTCTAAATTTCTCTAAGTACAAAATGAACTTAACGTTTTTATTTTAAGAAAATAAATGAGAATTTATCATTTTCATGAGTGAAAATAGAGTCTAATTTTGGTAAAAATGAGGTTTTTGTGGGAGTTTTAAAAGATTTGTTTACAAAAGGTGGGAATTTTGATAAAAAATTAGAAAAGGTGGGAGTTTTTAAAAAGTGATATAGAAAAGGTGGGAATTACCAATAAATCCTTATTTTAAATATCTTATAAGTTTAGATTATTCATCTTCCATACTGAACCTAGGAATAAAAATTGGACATACTTAACTTAACTAACAATATATGATTTAATAATCAAACACCACTTAAAATAAAATACTCACTAGCTCTATATGTCACATTACACTTTATAATATTCATGTTTGACGTTGTAAGTAAGCATGTATAAAAGAATACGAAATAACATAACATAACAAATTTGAAGAATTAGCTTGGGCTTTTCTTATAAGGCCGTTATACAAGAGAAGTGGGTTAAGATAGTCTTATACGAATACCACTATCACGATGCCAATCTCGTATAGTGTGGTTTAGTTGGCGGCTTTATTGCTTCGCATCCCGCCAAGTCCTTATGCATCTACATACTGCCTAAGTCGTATAAGATAATCAAACATGTCATCTCTTAGTGGGACTGTCGTTAGTACTGGTAAACGCCCCTGACGCGCATTATTCTTGAGGTAAATTTAAGACCAGGATCAAGGACGGGTACTTCGGCTATGAACTGCAATGGCAGAAGAAGGAGTTCATAGGGCTGAAGATGGTGGATATGACTCTCAAGGACTACACGGAGAAGTTCCAGTAGTTGGCCAAATTTGGGGCCACTGTTGTTCCTGATGAGTAGACCATGACCCAAATATGCATTCGGAACATGGCTCCTAGGCAGAGGACGATCATGAGTGGCTATGTCTACACCTCGTTTGCCTCTGCATACGAGAAAACGTCCAGTATCTCAGCAGTTGGAGGATGATGAGGAGAAGAAGAAGAGGAGGGTATTCACGCCATCTGTGGTGAATTTGAGCTTCATACAGAAGCCTACCTATCAGCGCCCTAACTACCAGAGGTCGGTGTTTCAGAACAAGCAACCGACCGCGAGTAACAGCACGACCATGGTAAAGGGGAAAGCCTCTAAGATGGGTTTCGTGCCACACTACAACAAAATTAGTCTTTCTTACCGATTAATTTATGACGATTTTGTAATCGACACAAAAACCACCAAAATACACATTATTGTAGGATACTATCATAACTAATTTTAATCGACACAATAGATTATGTGAAATTGACATGTAATATTACAAAGTGGTAAATACACAACGCAATTATACTAAAATATGAATCTCCAAAAACCTAAATCAAAAGCAAAACCGTCTCTAGACTCCCACTACCTTTGCCACTCTCATCACCATTCATATCTTCTGTAAGAAATTAACTCACCAATAATTAATCCCCATCTTTTCACAAATGCTCCTATGCGAACGTCGTACGCGTACGACGGGCTTTTTGTGACAAAAAATACTCACTTTAAGGGTTAAGGTAACTACTTTGCTTAAAGTGACCAGTTTAAGAGATGTTAAAAGTGGCCACCTTAAGCCTTAAAGTAGGTAACTTAATGGGTACTTTTTGTCGCGAATAGCCCGTCGTACGCGTACGACGGTCGCACACAAGAGTTACTCCCATCTTTTTGTTTGTGCATCAAACTCTTCGATCTTGATTCAAAATCATACTCCGATGACGATTATTTTACCACTCCGGTAATTGCTTTTATCTCATTTTTTGTTTATCAATTTTTATATAAATTATTTTATTGAATTATGAGGAACTGAAATTTATTTATTTCATGTTATTGAATGATTTCAAAATTTTACCAACATTATACATGTGATTATGCATAAGAATTGTATACTATGGAGAATTTGTGAAGTTATCGATTCTTCTAAATTTCAATACATCGATTCAATTTAGATCGTAATTCATATTGTTTCATGTTAGATTTGTGATGTTTAATTGTTGTAAAAGGTTATTTTACAGATTGAATGTCGTTTGGGCAAATTAAATCAGTGTAGTGCTAGTTTTGTCTTGTTATTCTTTGTGAAATTCTCATTGAAAATCTCAATTTGCATCCGTGTAGTTAGGATTCAACATTACTGATGTTTTTGTTACTTGTTTTAAATTAAGTAGGTCCTGTGAATGCAATCACCATTGTATGCTTTTCTAAAATTTGTTCTATACGCCCTGTTAAACAATGTTTTTGTTTGTATTTTCACAAATAGTTGATGACAATGTCAATCTTGATATGAATTTGTAACTTGTAAGTTCTGCAGTTGTCTACTTACTTTCATCCTCTATGGAATAGTAACATGTAGCTATTTCCTTGATTGCTTCTAGCTTTATGATTTATCTTCTTTTTAAGTTGAGTTTACGAACCTTAAGTTGAGTTTACGATTAAGGGAATTCAGTTAGCAATTTCCTTTGACAACATTATTATTGCTGTTATTATTGCTATATTGGTTTTACGTACAATTTGAATTTCCTAGTGAGGAATTATAAGCCAAATAATTCTATTAGAAAAAATTTGGTGAATCTAAACCCCCACGTGTTCAAAAAGATCAATGACTAAAACTAATTTCATATATGGATCAAGATAAGACAAAGGCGTATTTATTTCATTTCTTATGATAGACTAATTATTCTTGTATGACACCATTGTATGCCGTACAACGGTCTCATAATAACTTGATTGTCATTAATTATTATAATTAAATATAGTGTTCAACCAATAAGAGATCCGTTGTACGGTGTATAACGGTCTCATAGGAGACAAACTCCTTATGATATGTCCGTTATATATTTGATTTTGTTACTTAATGCGTATATTAAATGACATTTTGTTTTAAAGCGTATGACTTCTATATATCTTTACAAAGACGTGCCAAGATAATATTAACAGAAATCAACAAAAATTAAAAGTCTGCCTCATTGTGGTAGAAAAAAAGATTTGCTTAGTTCAGAGCTAAGAAGGTATGATTTGCTTGTGTATTAAGTTTTCGTTTAATTGACTAGTATAAAAGATTGATTCACACAAAAGACATTATTCTCTTTATGTTTTTATTTGAGGTGTCATTGTTGTCTCTGTCGGTAGTCGTTCCTAGTAGCAGTAGTTATAAGTTGTGTTTACAGGTGGTGCGAGCTTACAATCGCAGTCGCTGTTGTTTTTGTTCTAACTGTAACTGTTAATTGAATCTGATGTTACTACTGTATATTACGGCTATTATCGCTATATTACTGTTGTATTGTTGTTGTTGTTGTACTAGCGCTGCTTTACAATTGTTGTTATTGTTATGTTGCTTTTCTAATGTTGTTGTATACTGCTGCCCTAATGTTGTTGCAGTATTGTTGATCACTGCTGTTGCACGGTTGTTTATTCTGATGATTGCTCTGTCGTTGATCGTTGTTGCTGAACTTCTTTTGATCGCTGCTACTATTGTGGTATGGCTGCACTACTGCTACTGCACTGTTACTACAACTCGATAGCTGTTGTTGCTGTTTTTGATGTCCCTTGTAATTGTTGTATAGTATTGACGCAATTGCTTGTTGGTGTTTTTATTGTTGGTGGTGTTGTTATTAGTTTCTGTTGGCAGATCGTTGTGTCATTGTTGCCATGTTGTCGCCCCTGTTGTTTTCTGTTAGCTATATGAATTTTATCAGAATTGTTGATGGGCTGCGAGTTAACTGGTTTTTATGATAATTAAAATTTGGTTATGTATCATGCAAGTAATTGATTTCGTAAACAATATAGTTGCTTTGCTATAATGAAAATTAATTTAGTTATTGCTTGTTATTCTGAAAAGTTGGTTTATGTGCATTCAAAGATACTCAGCGTCTCAGCATCACGTACAATGAGTGTATCATCTATGTAATAATTTTCTTTTCACTATGCCACAAAATAAACAAGAGTTTGAATTAATTTTTATTTGATGTCAATATTTTTCAGGCAAAATTTTCTGGACAACGTTGAAGGATGAAGAAACAAGGCTCAAGGACGAATAATCTTTCTACATATTTAAGCAAAATTAGCATTTTTTTTTTTTTTACTTTTTACCTTCGAAACAATTGTTACAG
>JAUEKU010023107.1:0-14554 GCA_032274805.1 Gypsophila paniculata | reverse complement strand
AAGTAAAAATAATTCTACAAATCGTCTTATTTATCACTCCCCTCTTTGTGCTTCTTATCCTAGTAGGCCTTATGTAGCTCAACTATATTTTTTTATTTATTTTCCTCTGTCCATAAAGGAAAGAATCCACTTTACTACTCAAATTTCTCCATGTGCCTCAATTTTTATGTGTACTGATCTATCGCTCTTGTCCTGAAGGCTCCAGTAGAAATATTATACATAACCAACATTCCACCCGCACTAGAAACTACTGCAGTCTATAACGAGGCAAGGGAGTTCAATGTATATTACAAAGCCAAAGATAACAAGACTCCATTAGCAATGGACAATTCAGCAGAAATACAATATTAAAAAGATAATTTTAGCTATTCTTACACAAATTTCTTCCAATAAAATAAGTTGGCATAAACAGATAAGCAAATAAAAACAGCGATGTAAAATTGGTTACCTAGCAGCATCTTTTGGATCTCTAAAACGGACATAAGCAAAACCTTTGGATCGTTTTGTCTCTTTGTCAATCACAAGATGGACCTCCAAGACATTGCCAAATTTTGTGAACAACTCTGATAGCTCATCCTCACTGTTGAATATGCAGGAAAAACGAACATAAAAATTACTTATATCTGCACATAAAAAAAAATCAATAGCTCACTAACTACATCAAGCACTTAAGTGAGATAGAAACACGCACGTTGCAACATATGGAAGATTGCGAACAAAAAGTCGACCAGCCCGAAGCACTTCGCTATTATCACCAGGAGAATTAGATGACATATCATTGGAGTTCATAAATTCATCATTATGATCTCTCGAAACATTTTCAGGTGGAATGAGTTCCTGCTCTGTCTCCATGGGTAGTTCAGAATGTTCCTTGGCACCCTTTTTATGCGGCTTCCCTCCAGTATCATCATCACTATCTTCAGCGTCATCGCTAACCTCTTCACCATCTTTATCTTCATCTTGTTCAAGGTCAATATCATTCCCACCATCATCATTGTCGTCGTCATCCTCCTCCTCCTCCTCCTCCTCATCATCACCGTCGTTACTTTCATCATCCCCATCGGACCAATCTTTTTTTATTTTACTTCTAAAATAATCCATATCAGAGACAACTTCAGCATGTGCCCCATTCATTGACTTTACTTTCTTTTCTTCACACACATTATCGCCCTCCCTTTTTGTGCTTTTATCTGTTATGAGTCTACCAGTTGTTGTCTCTTGATTATTGTCCTCTGAATGATGAGACCGCACACCTTGTTTTCCATTGTTAATAGTGGAAGGTGCTACATCATTGGCCCACAGTTTTGACTTAGTTCGTGGCTGCATAACCTGAAAAAACTCTTTGAGTTCAGGATCCGCACTATCGTTTTCTTTCGTAGCATTCTTACTCACTAACTTAGCTGTCCCACCAGAGGGTGTGTTGCTCTCATCACTTAGTTTTGACTCCTTTTGCTTCGAATACCGACTCCAAGAACGAGGAATATTCGGATCCCCATCTTTCCATGCCACCTGAAGTTATAATAGGAAACAATAAGGGCACGAAAAGGGAAAGAGAAAGGAGGCTTACAAAACGTTTTTGCTTTATTCTCCAATGAAGGCAAGTATTTCTGTTTCTCGGGAGAAAATGGAAAGAAATAACAACACACTCAAAAGTGTTAGTCCTTTGTCAAAATAGGGAGTCTTATATATTCAGATCATGAGTTTTGTGCTATGAATGATGTACATATAATTATCTTTGATTTCAGCAAACAGTACTCAATTGATCGTCTTACACAACACACTTATTTTTGAGTAGCATACATTTACGGCACTCTTCTTGCATTTCTTAACATTGTAGTCCCCAAATTTAATTTGGTAATCATAAGAAGCTTAATTCATAACCATTTCACACTTCACTGTAAAAATAATGGACGTGAAGGGAGATAGAGGAATCCCTAAGTTCATAACATTTCTAAGGGATGTTCTGGTATTGTCCACACAATCAAGTTTGAACCAGAAATCGTTAACCAAAAAACTTAAATACATACCTATCACAAATAACGACAATTACCAAACCCTCAAACAAAGGTGAGAAATAAGCATGATGTTAAATTTATTGGTGATTTTCACAAGAAAATTCCATCATTTTAATAACTTGACAGTTGTAGTTAGCATCCTACTACATACGGCAAAACACTCTTATTCATGACTTGAGCTCCACAAATCTCATGTTCATACTTCCTAAATCGCTCTTTATAATCAGTTTTAAGTTTTAAGCCGATATGTAAATGTTTTTTTTTTCATCTTTTAACGTCAACTTTCCCGATAAACGCCTGATAATAAATTTCATTCTCAAGACAAGTGCATTGCAGTAAATCTGTCGTACCATCATGTTAACTTAAATCAGAATATGAATGCCACGTACACATTTCAGAGTTTCATCAATACTCCTATCAATCAAAATCGCAAAATCAGACAATTAACTGAAACGCGAATTATAGACGAACCTCGCACACAATCTTTGCAGTATCCAAAAAGCACTTGTTAAAGTACTTGATTGCTCCCTGAGCTTCCTGCTCTGTCCTGTACCCAACGAACGCAAACTGACGACTCTTCCCATCTCTGCCATCCACATACCGTCAGCAGACCAACGACAACCGATTAATATAATTTCCAAAACATTTTAATACACAGTGCAACATCAAAAAGAAAAATTAGTATAGAAGTTAACGAAATATTAAATCCGTATGTTAACAAAATTAGTATAAAACAGGTCTTTTGGCGTTCCTTATGCATTTTACTTTTGTCTTATTCCTACTGATTTTGACGCGTCTTAAATAACAATTTGTGCCGTAAATTATATAACACACACAACTGACTAATTCTAAAATGTCACAACTGACTAATTCTAAAATTAATAGGTGTCCAATAAGACCGTCTAAGATGAGACTTATATAAGAATTAAGAAAACTATTTAAAAAAGAATTGTAACTACTCTCACGTGAGAGGTGTTAATATAACCATAACCATATATAATGAGACCGTCTTATAATAAAATAAAAGCGAAAGAAAAAGGTGGAAGGAAATTACGAGGTACGCATAAGTTTGGCATCAGTGACCTCGCCTTTCTGAGAGAAGAACTCTTTGAGACGATCCTCAGTGACATATTTAGGCAAATTCTTCACACAAATTCGAGACCTATACAAAAAAAAAAAAATCAAATTTTGTGCAAAAAGTATATTAAAGAGAGTAAATTTGGTGAGGTTTAAATGGTACTTACATGTTTAAACCTTTACTGTGATTGAAATAATAATTTAGGGGATTGATTGAAATAATTTTAAGGGGTGAGAGCAAGTGAGAGGAAACGAAGCTTAGGGTTTTTGTGTGTTGGTTTTTTTCGGTTATAGTCTTATAGACTACGGCCAGGAAATACCCCCTCCATACTACAAATGTTTGTCTCATTTACTTTTTGCATGGTCTTCAACGCGATACTTTTTGTGAAATACGTTTTAATAACAAATGTAAATATCTTATTATAATAATATATTTATTTATAATTTTAAATTATTCACGGTCAAAGTTTGGAAACTTTGACTCTCAAAAACTATAGGAGACAAACATTATGGTATGGAGGGAGTATATAATAACGCAACTTTTTGGATGAGACGGTTCAAATTTTTTTTATTAGTTAATTTTTTTGGGTTTTTTTCCATGGTATTTTTTTCAATATAAAGATCGTACCTCGGATGTTTTACATTAATGAGTAAAATGATAATTTTAATGCATATTATAACTCACTAAATACAATTATATTTATTTTTTAACTACCAAAAAAATATAAGTAACTATTATTATAAGAGGAATGATGTAATACCTCAGATGCACGATCCTATTTTCCTATTTTTTTGAATTATACATGATATCATTTGATTTTTAAAGACTTGCTTGTATTTTTAAATGTTTAGATTGTGTATTTTTTATTGATATTTTTTACACGATTTGTCAAAGGGTTAACACATACTCCATACTCAATCCTAAACATACTTTCATTACAAAATTTAATTGTTTTAAAACTCAATTTACAATAATTTGGGTATTTTAAGAGCTTTTGTTCGAAGTTGAGAGGTATCAATGATATTTACGAAAAAATATGGTATCATGTAAAACTTGAAAAAATACAAAGATACCACGTAGAAGAGTATCGCTCAAAAGTAATTACTCTATCTTCAAAAATAAGCCGTCATACCCATATGGCCATTGTACAAGAGTACCGCTCAAAAGAATAGAGTGAGGAAACGAAATTTCACACTAAAGCTGGCCAACTTAAAGCAACTCCAATGTCAAGTTACAATTTAATTAGCTTGGAGTTGCCACATCATTTTTGAAGTTAATCACAACAAAATTACATATCTTTTCAATACAAAACCAATATTCATCTAATTTTAATGGGTGCCATTGTCATTTTTTGTCTCTCACATTTATTCTCACTTTAGTCCCAATATGCAAAAAGGTGATAGCTTGGTGAGGCCAATCAGTTGGCCAAACCAACCACTAAAAGTGATTAGCTTCAATATTGAAGCTACTCCATTTATTTGTGCATTGGAGTTGCTCTTAACAGGCCGACTCGGCCCGGCCGCCCAAATGATCTTCAATTAGTGAGACCCGGCCCGTCTCAAACAAGGGCCGGGTCCGGATCGAGATTCGATGACCCGACCTGTCGGGCCCGTATTTTTTATTTTTTTTTATAATTTTATAACTAACGGGTCGAAATTTAGTCGACCCGGCCAATTCGGCCCGTTACCCCCAAGGGTCAGGTCCGATCCAAATAAAACAGGCCCAACCCGGGCCGTGGTCAGCTCTATTTCACGCACACACGAAAATATCGAGGAAAGTGGGAAAACAATTGCAACTTTACTCACTTGAAAAGCACCAAATTTCAAACACAAAAACCCGCCTCCAATTTTTTCATAAGAGAAACATATCCCCCCAGTTTTTCTGCACTCCTCATTCCTTCCCTTCTCTCACAGTCTGATTCTACACTCTTCAATCATGCGGATCAAACATTCGGCCCGAAAGAAATCATCCTCCAAACGCCCTCCTCCACGTTTGTTCCTCTTTCGACTTCTTTTGTTTCGGTCATTTGTTGATTTCCTCGTCTCGTCTTTCAAACCCTAACTCTTTTTTTTTTTTTCCAGAAGCTCATGGGACCCCTCCTCCGTCGTCTTCCAATGCTGAACACCGTGTATTGTTTTCTCTTCCTTTTATTTATATATCTACTCGGTACTGCCTCTGTTTCAGTCATTTGTTTACAATCCTATTTCAGGAATGAGCGGATTGCAATATATAGAAAAAAACACGTCAATCAACGTCGATTCCCAAAATAAAAAAGTAAACAAATGACTGAGACAGAAGAATACTTTGTTATTTATATTTGTCTCGACTGTTGACTTGCACAAAATCCTCGACTTGATAGGGTAAAAGAGGTCAGAAGGCTCCTCCAACTCCGACTTCGACTCCTGCTGCTGCTACGACAGGTACATTTTCGATTTTGTACGGAGTCGTTTATATTGTTCTTTGGAATTTATTCCGGAATAATTTGGTAAGATGAAACGATTAATGATTTGATCGACTACTTGTGCAGTGAAGAAAACTCATCGTTTTAAGTCAGGAACTGTGGCTTTGAGAGAAATCCGAAAGCTTCAGAAGTCTGTTAATCTTGTCATTCCTTTTGCACCCTTCGTCCGAGTAGTGAGCCCCCTTTCTTTTCTACGTTGTGATACGTTGAACACAATTATTAGGGCTAATTGCTGTCGATTATAGAGATAAATGATTGATTTTTGTGTGATAGTAAGACACGGATTATTTGTTTTGATACTCCGGCATATGCTAGTGCTGATTGTATAAATGGATCTGATTTCGATATGATTTTCAGGCTTTTGTGAATTTTGATCATGAGCGACCCAAAATCATGTCAATCAGAACCGTATAACTACTTCTATTGATACGACATTCTTTTGTTTGAATGCCCTTAAGAGGAGTCTATTTGATATTCGTTTTTACGCTGTCATACTGATATTACATACGTATATGCTTGCATTTACAAAATACTCCGTACCAGATAAGTATTAGTTGACCTTTTCCGAACACCATTTGCATTAATATTATTCTGTCAAAGTGTAAAGTAGCTTGCTCGTTGCTAGATTATTCTTTGCCGTGTCATCAAATGTGTTCGTTGTTGCTAATAAGTTTCTAATGACGTCTAGGTTAGAGAGATTACATCTCGCTTTGCCCCTGAAGTCACTCGCTGGCAGGCTGAAGCATTGGCCGCAATCCAAGAGGTATAATAAATTGCCTTGTTACTTCTCATTGGTTTAGCGTTTTTCTAAAAGATTTGTTCGCCAAATGTGTTAGATCCCTTAAATCATATTCTATTTTATGGCAAATGCTTCCGAGTCTCCTTGCTCATATAATGGACTTCCAGATTCCTAGCTTACTTGTTTTCTGCCTTTGAAAACGTTGTGTGCTTGTGAATGAGCATTTGTGTAGCTTGATTATGAACGACTCCAAGTATACCTGTACTAGTTGTCAATTGGTCGATATATATCACTAGATGCATTTGCGTAGCATGTACCTGAGGTTTTGAAGCTCTAAAGTTAAGAGAGTAGTGACAAAATTCACAATGCATCTTCCATATATTAATGAGTAGAGTAAATGGCTGTGCGCAAAGATTTCAGGACTGTGTGATTGCTAAATTTGTTTCGAAAACTTAGATAATCCTATCATAGCAATTGTTCCCTTTATGCTTTAGCTGACTATATTTTCACTATTTATTTGTAACTTTTATAACTAAATGCACTTCATAGTACATTATAATGTGGCAATAGATGTCGAGGACTAAAGGATTTATGCATGGTTTAAAAGTTATGTCAAGCGTGCTCTTTATCTTAGAACTCGAGGTTTCATTTAAGTTTCGTTTTGTCTAATGTGTTCTAGAACTTGATAGGTTTTTTATGTGTAGGCTGCAGAAGATTTTCTTGTTCGATTGTTTGAGGACGGCATGCTTTGTGCAATTCACGCCAAGAGAGTAACTCTAAGTAAGTATCTGGTGCTCTTATCATAGCTAAAATCGTGTTATCATTCTTTATTGTACAGTTGTTGGTATTCATTTTAGTAATGCCGCAGAACTGTTCTGTACTCCTGAACTCTGTTAGTTTGTTTTCAAACTTGCTCACAGTTACTGCGTAGGGACTACAACAATTTAATTAGCAAATGTTGAGTAGATAGTGAAGCTTATCTCTAACCATATCCTTCATGAGCTTTGTACAATGCAGTGGTTTTGTCTAGTTGATTTACTTTTTTCTTTGTGGATGGTTCGGTATCTTCCTGCTTTTTCTCTCGTCTCTTTGTTTGGACTTTGAATGAAGAGATTAGGAGAAGAAGGGAGGGGAGGGAGAGATAGAATTGCAAGCTACCTTGTTGGATGAAAGTTAAATCAAAATCCTTAAAACATACGGAGTAGAATGATTTGAAACGAAAATGATCCCCTCCATCTCTTTCTTTCCATTATTTTTCCTTACATCCAAGCCAAGAGAAAATGTATCTGTGGGTGGCCGTGAACATTTTTTTGCGCATGATCATCTCTCGCTTTTGAATGTAACTGATTATTTCCTCCAAAACTTTTCCAGTCTTCTGATTGTCTTAGTCTACCTCTAAGGGATTGAACATGTAGTCCATCGGAAAGATAGAGATGATTTGACAAACAGTGTCATAATAAACGACATGCTTTGTCTTCGGGACTATCTAACCTTGTAGCTGAGGCGGAGGGGATCCTCCGATTCCTCCCCATTTCATTTAATATAACAATTTTAAATTATTAAACCTTCTCCACCTCATCAGACAATAGACTGTTAGATCATTTCAAGACAAAATCTAGACCATTGTGAGTAAATGGAAGGAAATGGGGAGAGGGAGGAAATTGAGAGGATCCAAATTGGTGGTCGTATTGGTCGAGAATCTGAGATAACTGTCAATTCTTTTTTTTTTTTGGCAATTTCGTTTTGTGTTTGTTAGCATCGTTGAGCTACACAGATGATTCGTAACTCTTGTCTATTTTAGAGCTGTAAAAAGTAGCTGGAAGATAAGGATCTGCACAAAATTTATTAATCGAACATATTTGTCAATTCAGTTGTATTAAGGGTCTGGAATTTATCAAATTTGGGGACATTGAGCCATAAAAATCATATCGGGAAGATTTATCTTGTGAATTAGTCCTCTACCAGAATGTTATTGATGCTAACGGTACTGTAAGAGCATTGGTGTTCCAGACAGGTCTGAAGTACTTGCTCGTCACTGATGAGTTTCTCATACATTGTAATGTTGCAGTGAAAAAAGATCTGGAACTTGCGCGGAGGATTGGAGGGAGGGAAAGAGGCTGGTAAATGAAGACTGCCATTACTGGCGCTTAGTGTAGCGTTTCATTTTGCAGCTGCCAACGAAAGTTACCTCCTGACTTGACGCTTAGAAGGTGAATTGTAGGATGCCCCTAGATAATTTTAGTAAACATGTTCATCTGATGTTAGTCTGGTAGTATCATTTGTATGACTGTATATGCTGCTCCGATGCAATTAGTCGTCCGATTTTAATTGAGCCTGTTGTAAGCTTGTGCATTTCTTAGGATTGACAATAACGTTACATGCTACTCTACGCAACATATCACCGCAGTTTAGTTTGCCATTAGATCATGTTTATTCTTAGTTTCGTTAAAACTATTCGAAAACTAGTTTGAGAAATAAAATATGATTACTTATTCTCGAATCAGTTTTTTTTAACTATCTTTTTCTTTGATACCTTATCACACATTTTGCATCTCGCTAACCTCTCTTATGAAGGTGGGTGTGTCTAGGATGAAGAGGTAGTCAAGGAGGGATGATATAGTGGTCGTTGATGATGTGGGTTGGGTGGCAGAAAGGTGATCGTTGGTTGTATGAAGGTGGGTGTCTACCAGTGGTATTGGTCGAGGGTAGTTGCAAGTTGGGGAGGTGAGGGTGGGAAGAGGGTGGTCGACCTCAGGTGGGAAGGGGTGTGAGAGGGGTGGTCGGTCATGGCTAATGGTCGGTCCTGTCGGGGTGGTCGAGGAGGGAGGTTGAGCTCAAGAACGGAGGGATGGTGATTGGTGGTTATGGAGATGGTGGGTTAGTGTTGGCAAGAAAGTGGAAAGCTGATGTGGGACATTGGCAGTGAGGGGGATGGGGTGGCCATTGCCAGTGAAGGTGTGGGGGGCTGCCGGCGGTGGTTAGTGGCAGTGAGGGTGAAGTTTGGCGTTGGGGAAATTGAGTGAAAAAGTGATTAATTAAAAATGTACTCCGTATTTGATATTCTACAAGGGTAAAATAGTCAAATACGTATGCATTTGAGGCTAAATTATATTTCAAAGAGCAATGCCTATATTTATCACACTGTAGTCATAATCGACTTGTCGTATTGGTAGAAAGGTCCTATTCGAGGATTAGTGGTGATTGGGAGCACTTACATCGCCACGGGCAATTTGTACTTTGCCCCGAATTACCCAAATTGAAAGATGCTTAATTCTCGTCTTCACAAGATTCTACGGTACAACAGTTTCAGTATCCAGCATTCTTCTTAAGAGTACAAAAAAACCAAATGTAGACAACACAAAATTGAGATTGGGAGAATCACTTTCATATACTCCGTAACAAAGTTAACCGGGAATACAAGTTCTATGACGAAAGGAAAGGTGTCTCTACAAAAGTGTCACTTCCCATCAACTTTCAAAACCAGTAGTGCTAGAAGCGTCGAAGTATGCCAGTACGGAATCATAAAAAGACCAAGGAAACAAAATACAAAGCAAAATCGATAGACATCAGAATTCAGAAACCGAAAAGAAATCGAGATTTGACCGATTAACAAAAGACAATATGCCACACGGATTGTTGGCCCTATCAGATCGAAATGTTAGTAGCCTACTATATCAAATCACCACGTGATACGGACCATCGAAGTTTCATAATCCTTTCTTGCTCAATTATTTCATGAGACCGTTGCATGTATACCATTATTCTATTTCATGTTAGCGCAAACCAAAAATATGATGATAAACTACCTAAGTTTTTCCTTGACTCACTGCTTAGAAGCGTTGTTGATGGTGTTCTCCATGGCAGCAGTAGCAGATTGTACACTGAGACCGGACATGTTGGGAGTGGATGGCAGGTGAGAATGGCTGTTGTGGTCGTTGCGAGGGTGAGTGCTACTGAGATTGCGAGGTTGGCAAGTGGCTGATGAGATAGCTGTTGCAAGAGAAATTGGCATGAGGCAAAGGCCCTTTCGTTGCAAGTATTGCATAGCGGAACCCAGATCTTCCTCCATCAACTTGGCTACTTGGTGCTCGGTCGTTATATTGTCGTTTGACTGATTCGGGTTACTATTGCGGCCACCTCCTCCATCCTGCCACATACAATAAGAAAATCATATAACGATTCTTAGATTATGATTTTATACGATGTTACTTAGGAGTTTAGACTTGGTTAGAAGTATTGGACATGAGTTGTGTCCAATTCATACCCATGTCCAAGTGTTGGATATCGCACGGGATATGTGACGTAATATGATACGTCAGAGTAAAACAGCAAATTTAGTATTTAGCTCGGTGTTGAAAGAAAATAAATTCATATGATAGGACGACATCTCATTACCAGCACTCACAACTACGGAGTACATTTTAAGGACTCCGTAAGATATGATAATGAATGTCAAGTTGTCGTATCGCTGCTTCTCGTTTACTAACTCTTACGAAATAAATAATTTTCTGGTACATTTTTGAATCAAAAGTAATCGATCCTAACATGCCACGAAAGAGGTAATGCTATTTTCCTACCTTCTACACCAAATACTCTCACGGGTAGATCTCTGATCAACTTGGGATCTTTAGTTGAAAAAACTTCTGAGTTTATTTGTTTTGGTTAATCTAGTTGCAAAAAGTTCTTAATCTTGGGAACAGTCTACGTTTATCGCATGAAAAAAGTTGTGTACAGTCAAGCGCCACTTGACTTGATTAAAGCAGTAGCCTAACATTCGATAATGCATACTAACAGTCCTATTAGGGAGGCAAAAGGCAAAAATAGTAGCGAGACGGATGAGAAATCTAAGAAAGTTCCAATACCTCTGAGGAGACATCTCCAACCAGTGGAGCTGAAGCTGCTGCACCACCTAATCTACTCATGCTTAGAAGCTGAAAACCACGACAAAAGTCAACAAAAACAAGACTCTCGGATGAAGGACCTTAATCGAGGAATATAAGTAGCATCAATACGAAGACCAGTATAACATAAAAGATAAGGAGTACGTATGGTAACAGAGGTAAAGAAGAGACCTTGACTTGGAGCTGTAAAAATTTGACATAATCGATAATCTCGTCAAGCATAGAGGCCTTATCTGTCTGCCAGAATCATCAAACGAACTCGTTAGTGTGCAAGAATTATAACATACAGATTCGAAAGAAACATACTGCATCTTCTACTAAATATAGGAGCCGAAACATTAACACTATCGGTTATCTACATGACAAGTAGATATAGAAGGATAAGTTATTAACTAAACTTCAATTTTGTGTTTTAGTACTCCTTATGAATGAAGGTCACAAAGCCTATGATTACACGATGACAATGTTGACGATCAAGGAATCTGGTATCTCCATCTCTAATCGCACACTCCATAAAGCATATTAATGGATCACACTACTGATGATTACGGGAAATGGGGAATGTGAATGTTATACTTCCCATCTCCAATCAAACGTCATTTACGGCAAATTCATTCGAGAAAAAGGAGAATTTGGAAACGGAAAACAGAAAACATAAGGCTCATAGTCATGACCCCTCAATCCCTAACGCCTCAAGTGTATATCTTGCGGTCCTGATAATATAACAAAAAGTCTAGAGCATAATGTAATGGCCTAACCCTGAGTACCAACTAAGCCTGGCAGTTGAAACATTAGCAGACTAATGTACTCAATCAATCTTTAGTTCTTTTGTTTATCTTTAGTTCTTTTGTTTATCACGTACGTTTTTGTTTGTTGTTGACCCCGTAATTTTATATAAAATAAAGCAAAAGCTCGACATAAAACGGGAATGAGATAGTGCGACTGGCAAAATCATCAACTCAATCTCATTAACATTAAATCGAGTTATGTTTTGTACATGAGCAGCTTAATTCACTCTATTGTTACGGAGTATGGAGTAATTTTTCAGACCGGGAACAAACACTTGTACTTACCTTGTTACCATTTGGAACCAATTCCTGTAATCCTTTCATTCGCTCGGCAATTCTCTCTCTACGAATCTTCATCAAAATGAGAACATATGAGGACATACATACACACACATTAACAACAAGAATACAAAATGAAAACAAAACCAATAATAACATACACAAAATCTAAGATTTACGAGATTGCTGCATAAGGAAAAGAAGAAGAAAATAAATACTCTTTCGGCAATACTGTGTGGGTCAGTCGCCTGACCTCGACGAGCCCTAACTCTCTGCCGATGAGGGGCTGCACCACGGCTCTTACCACCCGTCGAGAGCCCGGCTACTGGAGGGTTTGGTGGCCGACCGATGTCATGATATGATCCATTAAATCCGTTGTACAGTCCTTGTAGAGACCCATCTTCTCCTGCCTACAAATTTATGGAACTTAGTAACTTCCAACTTTTCCTCATTTATACTGTGATCAACGCAGTTCATACATTTCTTTACGTTTTCGTTTTTCATAACCTTTACACTTTTTCACCACTACCCAATATAACCCTTGAGCATGGCTACCGACCGTTTCTTTTCTAGCTTCTTTAAACTTGTCTCACAAATTAATACGGTAAAATGATATTCTACGGTAAAATGATACTCCGTTTAAATTCAACTACTTGCATCGTCCATCCAAGCAAAATATAAACTCCCTTTGATTCAGTTATTTGTTTACTTTTCTATTTTGGAGATAAGCTTCGAATGTCGGTTTTTTTCGCATACAAATATAATATAATCAAGTTATCAACAAAAATCATTAGTCCGACTTGACCTATTTTCATCTCATTAATTTTTATGGATAAAAAAATATATTTATACAAATGAAACAATCAATTGACAAAATAAAAAGAAACAAAATAATTGAATTAGAGGGAGTATAATTTCAAGAGAAGTAAAAAAGAGATTTTGAATTGCTTGTAACTTGGAGTAATTCTTGTGTAAGACGGTCGTACTTGTAATTAAAAGTGACCATGCTTATCGTGACCACTTAACGCTGATTTTGACCATTTAAGAAGTTTTAAAATAATCATCGCACAAACATTAAAATGATCACTTTTATTCACAAATAGGCCGTCATACGACTGCTTCATTTGAGCATTTGTGGTGGGATAAAGGATAAAATGAAGGTATTTACCCCATCTACAAGGGCTCTTCTAAAAAAAATACAAAAAAAATAGAAAAAAAGGGTGGATATGGGGAAGTGCTCCCCTCTTCTTCGTTTAGTCACTACATTTGTTTTTTTACACTTGCCGAGTCGCATATATAAAAATTAGATATTAATAAAGTGCTTGATCGTGAAAATAAATCAAACAAGATCCCGCATGAATAGCGTCAAATTGAAAAATGTGGTAAAATGGAGCCTTAGAAATTAATGGTCAAAGTTGATATTTTAACTAACACTAAAGTCAATAGACAACAATAGTTTTTGTGAGTTGTGACTTGGGACCTAATATCCAAGATATCTACGTCCTAACCACTAGACTAATTTTTAACAAAGGGGAAGGGAGATTCGAACTTGGAACCTAATATCCACGATATTCAAGTGGTAAGAACTTCTTTACTCCAACAATAAGGTCGAGGGTTCGATTCTCATCCAGCACTACATCCTAAACCACTAGACTAAGACATCCTCGATAAGTAACACAATATAAAGATGGGTAAGCCAATGTAGCACATACCAAGGCATTGGTATTGGAGTAATGAAAAGCGGCAGCAGCGGCGGCGTGTTCATCAGAAGGAGAAACATTGGGTAAGAGTGAAGACATAGTAGGTGGAGGGAGCCAAGTACAGTTTGGTATGGTGGATAAAATCTGCTCTAAAAAGTCATCATTATTATTATTATTACTATTATTATGATGATGAGCTTCTTCATTTTGTAGCAGGTGCTCTTCTTTTTCCATGTCAACTTTATTATTCTATTTATTATTATTAATCAAAAAAGTTTGAATGAAGGATTCATTGGTAAAAATGAGCAGGTGTTGTGTATATATATGTTCCAAGATGAAGATGCAGCAGATTTGATGTGTTTATTGTGTGACTTTGTGAGTTTGAGAGTTTGTGAGTGAGTGTTTTAGTGCTATAGCTTAAGAGTAGTGCTTCAGTAGTGCTCTCAGCCTGCATCCGTGTAAAGCTTACTTTTAAAATTAAATTAAAATACTCTCTCTCTTTCAACCGTAGTTAGGTTATACTCCCTCCAATCCAAACGATTCTTCCCATGTTTGTCTTGGCACTATTCATGGGTAGAGAGAATCTTTGGTAT
>JAUEKU010023106.1:1270-23596 GCA_032274805.1 Gypsophila paniculata | reverse complement strand
TGGGCCAAAAGTATTCCAATTTGACAACATTATGATGCACATTGTTAGTGGATCTCTTTGATTAGTCTCTATTAAGAAAGAAACATATGGCTACAGGCTACAGCCCACTAATTATTTGGCCAATTATATTTGCATGCGTAGTGTGAACCACATTGCTTGTCTACCATTCAACTAAACACACATTCTTATATAAAACGTAATCACGATAATATTATTGTAAGATCTCTCACATAATTAGTTAGTTGTTTTCTAATTTTTGGTTTTTATGAGTAAAGGTAGTTTATCGCACGCTATTTTGGTGTGAGATGGTCTCGTAAAAGACCAATTACTAACTAAAGCATTGATGTTCATGTATGATACCTTGTCTACCAATTAACTAAAGCATTCATGTTCATTTTACTAAATTTACCTAAATTCCTTTTCACTAAATAACCCTTTTTGATGATACCTTTTCTTAAGAGGTAAATGTAAAAGAGTTGATACATAATACCGATAGTAATTAGTATAGACTATAGAGGCTGTAGATAAAAAAAAGTAGGCAAAAAAAAAGTAAAGAAAAATATAAACTCCACTGCAAACGATAATAATTTGTTAAATCAGACTATTACGAGATCAATATACTTTGCAATTCAGTCGATATGACTAGTTTGTAATACATCACATATACAACACACATAACATGTTATTATATCTCCAAAGCACACAATAGACAAGAAGATATCGCGAATGCCAACATGTAGAGGTGATCAACTGTATGATCTGGTCCGACAAACCAACAATTTTCATATTTTTTCATAAGTAAAGGGTCAGATTCGGATGGAGCAAATCGAAAACCGACTTGACCCGACCTTTAGCCAACTCAACCTCCAATAAAATCCATTCATCATTGTCCTTCTGTTTTCTACTTTGGCAAATTCTTGTTTAAGACGGGCACTATCCGTCTTAACCTTAAGACGGATAGTGCTTGTGAGGGGAAAACCCACTTATAGAAAATGGGTAGTGCAAGTGGGAAGGTGGATAGTTGTTGTGAGAGGTCTTAAGGTAAGACGGGTCGACCCGTTTTAAGGGAGACTTACTGTTGAACACAAACTTGGATTTTTTCTCCACATATAACCAAAGTTTATCAACTTCAAGTTGATAACAATATGGAGTGCTTGATGGTTCGATTTTCAAAATTTCCCATTATTTATAACTCCGTACTTTTGATACAAAATTAAGAAAAAAATAGTTCAACTTTTTTCATGACCGATACAAAATGTGAATATACGTTTAAAAAAATGGGTATTTAGGTAAACAAATTATTAGGCGAACAAAGTATATATGTTCCACTTTCATCATTCATAACTCTTGGAAAAAAATCGTTTATTGAAAATTTAATACGGTTACTTTTTTTTTTATAGCATAATACAGAGTACTTTTCAATATGTAAATTAAAGTTACTATGATATGTCACATAAAGGTGAACCTAGGAATTTAGGGACGCTTTGATGCCAATTTCGTAGTCAGGTCTCGAGAAAAAAGAACATACATCGGATGTATTACCTCAACTTATTGTTTTTCTGAGTTTTGCTATAAAAGTTTTGAGTTACCTATAAACACTTTATACAAAACTTAAAAACTTTATAGGAGAATGCTCAAAACCTTTTGTACAAAACTCAGAAATTTAAGTAATGATGTGATATATCAAATGTATAATTCATGTATTGTTATGTCTCTTTCACTCACAGAAGGGAATATATATGGCCTTTATTACGGGAAACTCCTAAATTCATTTGGCTTCTTAAGAAAATCGTACATTCTTTACAAAGACGTTACTTATCTTAGTGCTTTAAAAGTTCTCGTGTATGACAATTTAAGTGGAAATGATCAGTTGATCAGATATGCATAACTTTTCGCGTGACAACAACGACTCTATTTAATGAAAATCGGGCCACAACAATAACATTGTATGTGAAAATGCATCTTAATTAAGTGCATGTGCTACAATCTACGTCAAATGATGCCTTCGTCTATTCAACCATCTATGACAATGACTGTGAGTAACTATCATTGTACATCCCACATTAATCACCTTAAACGATTGAGATTAACTTCTAATTAATTTTGAAGTTTTCTACTCCAAAATAATTATAGAATGATGAGATCGTTGCATGCATACATGTAACATTCACCTAACTTGTTATATTCGAATATACGTGACCATTATAATTAGTTAATTACAATAACTACTACGGAGTACTTCGTATTAATGATCATTGTTATAGTGATCTTACATTGTCTTAGAACCTATGTAATTTAATATTAAGCTTATGACTACGGTCATTATTTATGCAAATGTTTGTTAACTCAGTTAAAATCTAAAAAAATTTATATTTTCATCACTATATCGTCATTTATAACAATCCAATACACAAATTCCAATCGCAAAAAAGGGATAGTATATCCAATGTGGTAATCAAATTCAAATTTTTCTGAGTTTTATTATAAAGTTTCTAAGTATTTTTGTAAAGACCAACATTAACTCGGATTCTTTACGAAAAACTCAGACACTTAAAAATCTGATGTATTATTTATTATTTTATCAATTGTTTATTGCTTTCAATCATCATATTTACAACACAATATAATTAAATAAAAATAATAAAAGTAAATAAGAAATAAAACCTGTGTTTGAAAACTTGGAGAACCATACACACCCAAGAAGAGCTCCAAAAGCCCAGCATGAACCATGATGGGCTCATCATGATCGTCACCGTGTCGGCCCGGCCCGGAAAAGAGCCCATTGAATGGGCCATCATGGAGGCCCACCATGTCCTTCAAGTTTGGGCCAAGCCCATGTCTTAGATGCTTGAGGCCCGAGAAGCCCACAAGCCCAATAGGCCCATTTTGGTTGATCACAAAACCCTCAGAAACTGGGGAGTTTGCATAATTACAAGTGTTCCATGAGTCAAGTAATATGTTTGTTGATGCCAAGAAATTTGCTGCCATTTCACTTGTTTCAAACCTGTGAATTAATTCAAATTATAATAATTTAAAATATTACGGAGTAGTATATTTAATTAGAGCCTGTTTCGCCTAGCTACTTTTATATAAAAAACAACGCGTGTTTTTCAAAAGATCATTTTTGAACTGAAGTATTATATGAACCAAACTGTACTAGACTAAAAAACAAATTACATTGAGCTGAACTGAAGTAAGGTAATTAAAACCGTCTTATCATGATGTCACAAACAAAAACATGTATGTTAATTGATACTACCTAGTCACCTTTCCTAGTGCTTTTTTTTTTTTTTTTTTTTTTAACATGATATACAAAGACGGTCTCCTTATAAATCGATCTCATGCTAGCATTTATGTTAACTGTTTTAGGTTATTAGTTGGTTTTGACTTCCAAAATATTGTTTATAACATCGGAAAAATATAAACTAGGCCAAACACCTATGGAGTACCTATAAATTTTATATGACTATTATAATTTTCATGGTGTTAAACGATTTATAAAAAACTTTTTGTAACACAATGAAAAACATATGAATAATAAAGGAAAGGGAAAAAATTGTAGTTCACTTACATTGAGCCTTCAACTTCCATTATAAATTATTGGAAAAAAAAAATCACTTTGAAAAATGTGTAAAGAGAGGAAATATAAATGGGATAGTAGTGATATAAGTGAGATATGAAAATTGTGATGGTTTGTGGCAAAATATTCAACTTATCTTTTTATAAGTGTTTGGTTAAATTGGGAAAAATGATGAGGGATTTATTGGAGGGTTTGCATGGGGTCAATTGTTGTCATTATCAAAAGTTGTTTTTGGAGTGAGTGTACAAGTGTTATAAATAATGATTTATTTTTCACTAATTCTTACTAGTTGTTTCTCTATTTGTGGCAAGATTGTTTTGAAAAAAAAACTGAATTTTCTAACCTATGTTCACTGTGTACATGACAAGAAGCTCAAAACAGAAGGAATATAATGTTCTCCTCAAAATGGTAAAGTAAATGGAATATTTTGAATGCAATGCAAAAATCTAAGAAGTATGATGTTTTTGTTTTGAGCTTTTTAACATGGATTCGCTGAATACATATTCAAAAAACGGTTAAAGAATTAAAAAAATATATAAGGTGAAACCAAAATTTTCAAAGGACTATACAAGTGGGATGACGACTTTATTTGAATAGTTAGATCTAATTATGAGGTTAATTAAATATTTTGAAGTTAAGAAGTGCCTAACAATTAATATATTTTTTTTTTCTCAAAAGTAAAAAAAAATAAAAAATAAATTAGTACTTTCTCCATCTACGGTGGAGGTGGCCAAAGGGATGGTTTGGTTCGCTTCTTGGGCTTCTATTTTGGGGCTCTTTTGAACCGAATCATGAATAGATTTTATTTACGTCTTTAATCGGGTTAATTTCAGTTCTAAGAATTCAAATCCGCCCGCCACAAATCCGATAGATCCAAATAAAGATCTTAAAATATATATATAATTGAAAGGCTGCTAGGCCTAGCTGACCCACCTAGGAGTACCAAATGGGTTGGGACCGGTTTCACATATCATAAATAAAATGACAGGATATATTACCATAAGTTGTAATTATACATGTAAAAAAATCATTTTTAATAAGAAATACACATAAGTATCGAGAAAAAGAGAAGGTATCTAAATATCTTATATTCTTGTAATCCATGTAGAAAATTAATAGAATAGTTGTGAGTTTGTGACAATGGAGTTATAGAGTATTAGCCATATTAGGTAGTTGTATAAGTCAGTTTGATCAATAACCAATAATTTTAATTAAACAACTTACAAAATAAAAACAAGAAACAATGTAATTAACAACGTCCACAACAATATTATTAAAAATTGGCTTATATCGTGTGAAAGCAAGTGATGATAATAACATGTCAACAGTCATTTTTAGGGCTCCATAAAACGTGTATAAATTTATCAAGAAGTCAAGGGTCAAAAAACTGTTATTTTCAAAGTCAATTTCTTTCGGTTTGACTTTCTCACTATAATAAGAATTTATGAAGAAATTACAAAAATTCGTATGCCACGATCGTATTTGTATGATGATGAATTTATACATATATAATACGGTACTACTCCGTACTACATAATACTCCGTGTATCGTAAGTTAATAAAGATAATTTTATAATTTGTTGTGTATAAGATTTTGTCGTATTCGATCATATCTTGCTTATAGTTAGCTATTGTAATTTGTTAATAAAATAAATATGAATAATTATTTTAAAGTTGAACTAATGATAAAATTTCGACGATAAATTGAGAAGTATTTTCACTCGTATTGAAATACACATAATAAATTGTCGTATGATAGAAATTAATTACAATTCCACTTCTTACTAAGATCGTGCAAATGAAAAGAGGCAAACAACATTCCATTTTCTATTATTTTTTTTTGACAATCGTGGAACCTGCAGTCGTTACCCATTAACTAGTGCGCTCTTGGTAAATCCCAAATATGCGCAATTGCCAGCAAACCACGCACACTGTAAAGCCATCCCTTTTTACCAGGGAAACAGACTCGAAGTCTAGCGTACAAAGTCTCGGGTTCCATTTTCTATTATTACTCACTTAAGAACTTTTGGAAAAAAATCAAGTCCATAGCATGACGGTTAGATTCGTCGCAAATAGGCCACCTTTCGTCGCAAATTTATAGTTTTGCGAGGACTATTCGTCGCAAACAATCCAAGATTATGCTCAAATGGTCTTATTTATACTTGAGGATAGATATATACGTCGAAAAATTGTTCATATTGAAACTAATTTTTGAGCAAGTCTTATGTGCGATCGTCGTACGCGTACGACGGTCTATTCGTGACAAAAGAACCTATTTTGAGGCTTAAGGTGACAACTTTAAGAACTCTAAAACTAGTCATCTTAAGCCATAAAATAGCTACAGTAACCCTTAAAATGGGTAACTTTTGTCACGAAAAGGCCATCGCATGCGTATAATGGTTTCACATGAGCATTTGTGATGTGATTAAAATTTTGGTTGGAGAAAAAGTATGTCTCATGTGTGACACTCTCAAACTCTTAGAAGTGAGATTCATAGTAAATAAAAATATAAATTTCATATAAAAGAAAAATTTATTTACAATATTATTTTGTTAAAGGTATCCGAATAAATTTATTGCAGAATTATCTCACTTAAAATTAAAAATAAATGGTCTATTTCTCCTCACAAACACAAAAAATAATATTTTTTTTTTTATATTTTCTACAGAGTATCATTTTTGTAGTGTCAAATGAGGACCTACTAGATCATTTCAAAATAAAACTAAGTTGTTAATAAGTAACGAAGAGGGTAATGGAGAGAAACCGATAAAATGGAGATAACTTTTCCTCCATCTAACGACCATCACAATTCACAACAACATAAGTGATGAACACCGATGCTTTTTTCCTGCATCACAACATCATAAGAGGGGTGGTGGCGGGCGACGAACGTATATGGTGGGCAGTGACGGCGATGGAAGGCAGTGGTTCGATGTCCCATTATGGTCAAGATTTCACAAAACCGCTATCACTTAGTTTTCGACTTTTTGGAAATATATTAGCGGATGAATTATATTCCATCCATATCCCAATTCCATTCATTTAATATCCCTTTGGTGTCATCGACATAAGAGATATGGAAAGTTAAAAAATCATCAAATAAGTATTGTCCAATACGAATTTTACTCTTTACAGTATGGAACTGAGAGAAAAATTGAGCGTAGGACATAGGAAAATTAGTGATAGCGTGATAATTTCATAAACTTTTATTATAAAAAAAAAAAAAAAGTTGCAAAAATGCATCAAGGGGAACGGAAGCATCGAACCCTTGAACACATTCTCATTTTGAATCCAAAATCACCAAGCCACCCTCCCGTCATATTTACATAAACTTGAAAAAAAAAAATATTTATTTCATTTCACTAGGATACAATTGCACCTCATATATTCCCAATGAATTTACCGTTGCTTTAAAAACTCTAAAAATAACTAAAATAAGCATCATTATAATAAACATTCAACGAATACTCATATTCTACGTGTACATATAGACCGTCATATACATACAACGAACCATAAATTAGTCTATCTTCATAAATATTTGCCTACTTCCTAACAATCTTGACACACTTGACACCTCACTCACACCCATAATGTGACATATGATATGCCCCTACAACCTTAATCTTTTGTCTTCCTATTTGTGTGTGTCCTGTTTTTTTTATTTTCACATTTCCCATTTTTTTCCTTTATTTATTTATTTATTTTTATTACTCCACTTATTATTTGGGATGTTCCAAGTAATCAATCACTATAAAACACAATAAATAAATAAATAAATATTTAATATTGAAAAATAAAATCATGGGTGAGCAAAAAAAGTGCTGTAGTAGTAATGAAGATGATCAAGTTCATCATGTGCTTCTTATTTCTGCTGGTGCTAGTCATTCTGTTGCCCTTTTATGTATGTTTCTTTTTTTTTTTAACATTGGTTTTTCATTTTGTTGTTTACGTTCCGGTCATTTGTTTACCTTTTGTTTTGGCACGAAGACTGAGGAAAGAGCCGAGGACTAATGATTAAATGACAAGTGGACCGATCATTAAATGTATTCCTAAAATAGAAAATAGAATACTTAAACAAATGATTGGGACGGAGGGAGTATGATATTATATTATCATGTGATGTTTGATTGTTGTTAGTGCTTAAGTTGGTTTGGATTTTACATGGGTTGTTTTTGATTTTGTTTCTACTTGAGTGTGGTTTTTTTTAGGGTTTGTTTATTGGGGTTGTCTATTGAGTGAATGATTAGATTAGTGTAGTGCTTAAGCCTTAATGGAAGAGTAGGTCCAAGACCGTCTTTCACTTTTCAATTGAAAGATTGACAATAAATGAAGACATAATGAATAGTTAGTTACGGAGTATACTGTAAAAGAGAGTGGTCTTTCACAATTCAGATCGTCTTTTTTGAGACTTTGCCTTAATGGAAAGGCAATTTATATAGCTGTGTGAGTGTTGTGATTCATGGGTTTAAATTGTGGAGTAATGTTTTTCTTTAGACTTTAGAGTAATTCTATTGTAAGACCGCCAATAGAATTGCTCAACACTTTATTTATCACGAGCATTAAAAGAGGTGCTGGTGAATTTTATTGGTCGTCTTATTTTAGAATTTGTCTTTTATTTAAGGGTATGTGAGTGGAATATTAGTGCCCATTGAGTACTTTCTGACATTCTGTGATTACATAGAAGAAAGAAAAGAATGAATTTACTCCGGCACCAGGGCTTTGCAACTATTGGGGTCGGATGTATGCAACGTTACCCGTGTGTTGGAAGTGAGAGGTGAGTGGCAGGATCCAAATTGAAAATTGTGCATGATCATATAAAAAAAGAAATTGGAAACTCATAGATTGGAGTGTAGTTCAACAATGATTCATTTGTTGTCTGAAGAGGGTTTCAAGTAGTGTAATTGGCAGTTTGCCCATGATCTCGGGAAACGGTTGTGCCATGGGTAGGTGGATTTACTTATTTACTTGAGCTTTCGGTTCTTTGGTACAATCTGCTTGTAGGATCAATAACACGAGAGCATGGTAGTGAAACAATGATACTTTACCATAGACCAATGGAGCTATATCGATTGATTTTAAGCTTTTTGCTCTTTGCTGTAACCCGCTTAGGAAACAAGACATTATCCCGGTGCTTCTAGGCCGCCGGTAACTGGTAGGGGAGGAGTAGAATGTACTGAGCCTTACTTATGTGTTAACGACACACGTGTTCAGACCCCAAATAAAACTTGAGTTTGGCATTGTTACTTTATCCAATCATAATCCAAAACCAAAAAATAGTGAGTGGCTGACTCCATTTGAGATGGAAAATTATAACTCTCTTAGGAAATTGAAGTGAAATATAGGGAGTAGAATTGAGAATATAATGTAACCCTGACTAACGATATAATTATGCGCTTTTGAGTTGTGACGTCGGATTCATTTTTGCAGCCGGAAATATGGTTTGCTCATGGGGAAGAGGAGAAGATGGGCAATTAGGCCACGGAGATGCCGAAGATCGATTCTCTCCTGTGCAGCTGAGCGCATTGGACAAGCATGAGGTCAACTCCATCACTTGTGGGGCTGACCATACTCTTGCATATTCTGAGCCAAATTTGCAAGTCTATAGTTGGGGATGGTATGTTCATCTTTGTGCCTCTTTTCCCATTCATTTTGAAATGTTACCGATCAGTTCGAGTAATAGTCTGTCATATGTTGTAATCATACTTCGTATTGCCTATGGATGAAGAAATGGCGTTAAGAGGCACTGATTCTTGTAACTGGATTCTCATTGACAGGGGTGATTTTGGAAGATTAGGTCATGGTAACTCTAGTGATGTCTTCATTCCTCAGTCGATCAAGACATTGGATGGTTTGAAGATCAAGCAAATTGCTTGTGGTGACAGCCATTGCTTGGCCATCACGATGGATGGAGAAGTAATGAGGTTGGCCATCTCTTTGTTTCTTTCTCCGTTTCACTTTGGCATTTCTAAAATTGCATCCGATTTTCACTTGAGTGTAGCTGTCGAGTTGACTTGGATATGCGCATTTCGGAAACTTTGCCAGCACGGAATGGCATGTACATGTGCCAATTAGATAAGTGAATAGATCTACAAATGATCTGGTAGGCAGGAAGCTATACTGATTAGAACGGTGACTGTCTGGATTATTTCCTTGTTGAGGAGGAAATAAGATAGAAAACGGAAAAGGAAATAGTGAAATGAATGCTCTTCCTAATACTTCCGCCTTCGTTTATTATCCTCATTTGAATTTAACGGTCAAATGATGTCCACTTTGTCCATTAGCCCTAGCTACTATGTTACATGATAGTTTATGCTCACGCATGATTAGTTCTACGATATAATGTATGTCTATACTGATATCCATAAATCTTAATCAGGATATTCGTTTATAGTGACTAATGTCATCTCTGTATGTGCATTATTTAATCGAAGTTGGGGAAGAAATCAAAATGGCCAGCTTGGTCTCAACACCACCGAGGATTCTCTCATTCCACAAAAGATTCAAACTTTTCAGGTATCGGTTGTATTTTCAATAACCCCTCGTTTCATGTAGTCCTATTTATCATTTCTGTCTTACGTTTGAGAAAGGATTTTTCTCGAATTATGGAGTACGACAATATCCTTTTGTGTTTGTTATCAAATTAAAGGTCGTCTTGTTGTCAGGGTATCCCTGTGAAAATGGTAGCTGCAGGTGCTGAACACAGTGCTGCTGTCACAGAAGCCGGTGAGCTATATGGATGGGGATGGGGCCGCTACGGAAACTTGGGCTTGGGTGACAGAAAGGATCGTCTGGTTCCCGAGAAAGTCTCACCAATTGATGTATGCCATTTCTTTTTATTTTCTTACTGCCACATGTTGCTCATGTTTCTGAGTCAATCTAAATCCACTGATCCACATCACTATTTCCATATCGCTTTTTCATTTGCTAGCTACGACAAGTATATGGAAAGTGAAAACTCATGCACAGTTTTACCAAGTCTTCCAGAGTTTAGTGTCATAGTTTGTTGACCTTGTTCTAATCATGGGTGGGTAAAACACCGCTGGTTTGTACTGTTAGTTCTGATTTCTCAATATTAATAGTCACCTATCCTTAAAGGCTTAATATTATCCATCCAACTAGAAAATATGCTCTGTATTTTGTATCAGTGCATTATGTTGAATACAGTCTCAGTGGTCATGACCCTTTCTAAAATTGTTAAATGGTGCAGGGAATAAAAATGACTCTTGTTGCATGCGGATGGAGGCATACAATTACAGTTACGACTTCTGGTGATATATATACGTATGGGTGGAGTAAATATGGACAACTGGGGCATGGAGATTTTGAAGATCATCTAACACCGTATAAGCTGGAAGCTCTGAGTGACACGACCATTTCTCAGGTCACTTTTTTTTACTTTCGCTGCCAAATGCTCTTTGCATGTATGTGCTTTTATGTATTGCTTTTGATTTTCATTATTAGCTCAATCAAAATCCATGTCACTCGCTATATTTTGATCGTGGACAACCTCCGATGTGAATACGAACTGTTATTGAGAACCTTTGGACAGTTTAATGATAATTGGTAGGGTCAGAGAATAGTCATACCAGATGAGCGGCATCAGGTTTTGAACTACTTTAGTTCTAAATGATGAGTGTGTCCTCTTGTGAGCTGCACCATTGGCTGCATGTAGAGTGAGGATTTTGGGAGTGCAGCTCCCGTCAATGATACTACATCATTCCAAAGAGGCAAAGACTCATTTTACATTTGCGTTCAGGACCCAAACCAGTCACCTAAGTAACAGCTGCCAGCTAAGAAATTTTTTAATGCTTATTAGCAGTTTTCAGTCAATATTTCTTTGTCTAATTACTTGGGATAGAAAAGTCTGGCAGTTTTACTTCTCAAAGTGCGACAAATGTGCTAACGAGTTTCCTTCTGCGATCATATGTATTGCCATACATGTAAAATTCACTGTTTCCATAGTTCAAGAGTGGCTAATCATGCGGAGAAATGGTGTCCGGTGTGATGAACCACACTATGACAGATTACTCCAGATCTTATGGTACTATTAAGCAAACTATTGTAGTACATCAGTGGATGTGTCGGCTTATCTGTCGTTTGTTTGGCCTAATTTTCCAGATATCTGGTGGTTGGAGGCATACAATGGCGGTCACATCTGATGGAAAGCTGTATGGCTGGGGATGGAATAAGGTACCGATAACTTTAAAAGAAATGGTTTATGTTTCATTTGAATTTCGGTTGCTTATCTAATACTATGACCTTATGGAGTGTGGATATACCAAGGCAATGTCTATTAATGAGGCAAGGGTTATGAGATGCGGCGAATAAACTCCATAACCATGCTATGGATGATTGATGTCGAAAGAGATGCTCCTGCATCAAAATGAAGGAAAGTTATCTAGAGTATCAGTTTTAACCTATTCGTTTGAAATGAGCTTTTTTGTGCATTGAGGGTTATCCACTCACATCAGTGCGAGCGTGCAAGGGTGATCTTTGATGGAAGGCTAGAACGTACTGCCTAATTGAACATCTAGACCAAGCAGTTTTAATTGTCGTCTGCTGTGTGTAAAAACTTTTGTATCGTCATGAATGAGTTTTTTTGTTGCCTTTGCTTCAGTTTGGACAGGTGGGCGTGGGTGACAATGTTGATCGCTGCTCTCCGGTTCAAGTTCTGTTTCCTCATGATCAGGCAAAACCCCTTCTTAGTCGGAATTTTTTCTCTATATAAACTCTTGCTATTGTATTTATTACTTTTTACTGGCATTATCATTTACCAAGCTCTTTTGTTTTGGATTCTCAACAGAAAGTAGTGCAGATATGTTGTGGCTGGAGACATACATTGGCCATTACGGATAGAAACAACTTATTTTCTTGGGGAAGAGGTACAAACGGACAGCTCGGCCATGGCGACTCTGCTGATAGGTAACTACAACGATATTTCCTCACAAAATATTACAGAGGTGCTCAATAGTTGTCCACTTATCCTCATCTATGTCGTACTTGTGTCCGACACTCGACATTCATACATGAGAGTAATGGCCCAAGTCTGACGCTTAGACATGCTGTTGGATACTACTTTCAACCGTGTTTGACATGGCTTGAGATTTATGCTAACCACTTGGGTCCTATAAAATTGCAGAAACTCACCGACAATTATAGACGCTTTGAGCATGGATGGACCTGGAACTCAAAAGATAGAATCATCCAAAGCCGACCCTTCTGCAGGTTCTGAATCTCTACCCTTTAGGGGGTGTTTGGGGGCACTTAGGAATAGATTGGAATGGAGTTGAAGCATTTAAGTGTTTGGTTGAGAGAATTTGGAATGGAGTTAGATACCCAATGGAGTCTAACTCCGTTCTAAAACCATGGAAATCTCATACTCCCCTCTCCCCCCAAGTTTCCAACTCCATTCCAAGTTTTTCATAAATATATAATTTTAATTCCAATCAAATACTAATACTTATAAACCTATTTTATTATTTTTGTATGTTATTTTTTTTTTATTCAAACCAAATAATTTTTCTTTTATTATTTTATTATTCTATCTTATACGGAGCATTTTTTTTAAAAAAAATAATTTATGAGACATTTAATTTAGCTATGAAATTATTTGATAGAAATGTACAATATAAAAAAAAAGTTTAATAGATAGTAAATACATTCCAAGATCTAACCAAACGACTAATAATATGTATGGATATGGAAATTCATACCTCCATGGTATAAAATTCCAATCCATTTCATCCCATTCCAAACGTTTGAACCTAACGGCCCCTAAGTTCCTGATGGTTCAACTCAAGAAGTTTCCGATGGTTTGATAAAATAATCCCTCACTTCTCTATCTACCATTTCTGTTATGGCAGGGATAATCTCGGCTTCATTTCTGGGAAAATATGCTGTTGTTCCCGATGAAAATGTATGATCTCTCTGAACTTTTCGTGTTTTAATTTATCCGCCAAATGCCTCCCAAAATAAGCTATATTAGCGTAGATCCGCCCACCAATGCCATCTGTGGTTGTGGTTGTGCAGGAGCAAGGGTTGGGAAATGACAGTTGTGGCGATGCCAGTGTTCCGGAAACTGATGTCAAACGGTTACGTGTGGGTATTGGATCCTCCTTATGATTCACCCCACATTGTTCTGAAAACTTTTAAATGGTTTTTCCTGGAACTATAGGGGCCTGGTTGCTCCCTTCGGTATATATATTCGTGATTATTGAATATACGTAAACTACTAACTTTTGGTTAATCCGCGACCATTTTGTTCAATCTGTTGTAATCTACTGGAGTCCAATGTAATTCAAAATTTTCGGACGTTTTCCGAGCCATGAAAAAAAAAGGGTTGCAACTCATAAGTGGTTGTAGTTCCGATGATCTCTTAAAGCATGTTAGTATTCTTTAGCAGTTTGGCACAAACCTTTTAAGCTTAGATGGATTAATTTTGGTTCTAAGAATATAAATAACCAACTAGAAATATGAGATTCAACTTCAGTTGTACACATACAACGATCTCATTTGAGAAAATGTGCAAATTTAGTGTTAGGAAGGAAAGAACAAGAAAGTTAAAGTTGAGCATCAGATGCTTTTCAGTTTTCAGCCTTCAAGTGATTTAAAGTTGTGTTTCTTATGGGATTGGTTAAAAAATGAACATGTTGTAAAGTTTAGATTATTTTTGTTAATTTGAGATCTTCACACATTCATTTAGTGTGATTTAGGAAATATTTTTACGACTTACCTCCAATTGTAAGTCGAATTTAGCCAATAACAAGATTATACATTGGAGGTAATACATCATATTTCAAGATTTTGAGCATTTACGTAAAGTTTTTGAGTATTTATATGAAATTTTTGAGTTCGGTTTACAAACACTTATAAAAGCTCAAAAACTTTATAAAAAAACTCAAAAACTCAAGGATTTGAGGTAATACATCCGATACATAATCCTATTTTTCGAATTTAGCTAGTTTGCCACGTTCTATGTTTAAATTGATTTCACATTTTTGTATTATAATTTGAGTTAATGAGGTCGAAATCTTGGATAACTTAAATGACACAAACGTGTTTTCTTTTTCCTTTTTCCAAAGTTTTCCTCATTGTTCATATCTAATTTTTCTCTATTTTAGTTGGTGAGTTGACTCATCAAAAAATAAATGATTTGTAAACACGATATATTAAAATATATAATTTCTATTCTGCGACCTACTTAGATCTATTATCAACTAACAGTCCAAATTATTGGAGTATATGGCAATTTAACCATGAACATTAGTCTATGATTCTAGCTTCGAGTTTATTATAAACGATTTTAGGATTTACCTTACCGCTTTGCAGTAGCTAAACTTTTCCAAGACGAAAAATTTAATCATAAAAAAAAAACCAATAAAATTAAAAACGAGTGTCTCATAAATAATTTAATCAAAATTCTAATCTCTCAATCTCTCAATAATATTATATCACAAATAATAATAATAATAATAATTTCATCGAACAAAATTATTATCATTCATACCATCAATCAATCAACCATACATTACATTTCATTTCTTTTTTTAATTCCCACTTTTTCAAAAACATTATTTCAGATCTAACTTAAAATTTAATTAAAAAAAAATCAAAATTCATATGAAAAATTCATCAACTTCATGAACATCTTCAACTTTTCATACCTAATCTCTCTCTAAAATTCCTCTCTTTCTCTCTCCTCACTTCATCTTCATCATCATCATCATCATCATCATCATTTGATTGAAGATAATTTGATCGGAGAAAAAAAAAAAGAGGAATTTCAAAAAAAAAATAAAATGAATGATTTCGAAGGATTATTGTCGAGTGATTACGGATTCAAACCGTCAGGTAAATCCGCACCTATGTCGAACGTTAAATCATCGACGAAGACGACGTCGTTTTCGACGTCGTCTTCATCTTTCGATCGTAACTCTGATTTCTCCGATTTAGGTAATTTCGACAATGTTTTCGCCAATTCTAAGTCAACTAGCGGCGCTCGTAATGTTTCCGGCGTCGATTTTGATTCGATCTTCGGCGGCGGTGGCGGCGGCGGAGAATCGGCGGCGACGGTGGCGCCGCAGTCGAAGTTTTCGTCGTTGCCGGTGTTCGATAAGCCGGTGTATGACGACGATGACGTGTCGAGTTCGCCGGTGAATCGGTTCGATGACATTTTCGGATCGAAAACGAGTGGTGGAGGTGGTGGCGGTGGTGGTGATGTGTTTGATGATCTTTTGGGAGGGATAGGGGCGAAGAAGAAGGAGAATTCTTCGGTGAAATCGAACTCGAACTCGAAAGGACGTGTTTCGGAGGTTTCGAGTTTTGATGATTTGTTGCCTGGTTTTGGTGGAGGTTCTTCCAGGGATAGGTATAATGTCACTACCTATTTTCGGTTTTTTATTGATTCGTATCGAAATTTCTAGTGAATGTTTTAGGTTATCTAATACTGCGTAGCAAATTACTCTGTACGATTTTGCATTGGTTGAGTTATTTTCGTGTTTATCGTGATCGTTGAATGAATTGCTTAATTTTGTTAGAATGTGAGCTGAGCTGGGATTAGTGATCTGTGGCAGTGAAGGAGAATTGAGAAGATTCGATTGATTTGCGTTATGCGTGTTGGACAGTGAAGTTGAGATCGTTATATTGAATTGTATTGTAATATGGAGTATAATGTATAATTTCGTATGTGAAGTTGTTTAGGAGTTGGGGCTGTACACGATATATAGAATTAGATGGAAGTTCCTTGTGATGGCTGTTCATATAATTAGACGGAGCCACGGAGGGTTGTTAGCATGGATCGTGTGCCTTAGATTTGGAAAACATGTCTCGAGTGCACATAGTGACATAAGTGCAACGTGTAGTATGGTAATAGCCAAAATGGCTTAGGGCACCTAAGGCGGACTTTGTACGTGACTAACATAAAGTACAACTAGCATATTACTATGCTTTTCCGTTATGGAGGTGTCTTGTGAAAGAGCGCAGTTTTACGGCAGGATAACTCAGCTTGCTGGTGAAATTCTTAGATGAATAGATCGTAGAGGTTTAACCGTTTAAGAGGCTTGTTAAGGTGTAAATTCTCGGGAATTTGTCAGATTTTCCTGTGGCTTTCTTTACTGTTTGAACGGATCTTTTGGCATTCTGCCAACCTCTTCTTCATCTATTTTAGATCTGGATCAATTATCGCTTTTTCTAAAGTTTAGTTTTGCGGAGTCTATTTCAAATGACTTTGTTAAGCACGTTTAGAATATGATGGAATAAAATAATATAGCTTATTAAAGTAGCTCTTGGTTGATGCGATTCAAAGTTGCACCGGTAGAGGTAAGTTTGCTATTCCATATTTCCGACATCCTTATTGTGCCATAGGCGGAGCTTTTGGACTCAAAGTAGATATGTGATAATCTATTTGATGCGATTTTTGTGGAACATCTTTGATTATTGATATATACCTAGTTTACCTGTACTACTCTTCTCTATTATTTGAGTTATTGAGTTGCGTCGATCATTTTGTGTGGTCTGCTGCTGCTGCTGCTGCTTTTGCAGGAGTCCTCCACATACAACTAAGAAATCGTCAAGTGTATTGGATGACCCTTTTGTGGTCTTAGAATCAACTTCACATCAAGTGCCTTCCTCTTCTGGGGTTTTCAGTGATCCTTTGGATGAAATCGGTCTTAATAAGTCAGGCAGTAAAAACTTCGAAAATACCAGTGGTGGAGACTTCGATGACATCAATCCTCTTGCTGGCTTCGCCCAGTCTGTACCTCCCTTTGCAGCACAAACGAATCGGAGAGAAAAAGATGAAAGCCCTCTACGGACAGGATCGAGGGTTTCAGGAAGGCAAACTTCAGCTGGTGCTGAAAGAGGCCAGAAATCGTCTGTAACTAGTCCTGAGAGGAGGATGCCTGTGGATGATTTTGGGGATTCTGTGCACAGTGTTCCTGAAATGCCTTCAGTGTCAACTGAGACCAGTAGGTCGGTGCCAAACGCTTCTTCACCAGTGCACAACAATAGTTTTAGGGAATCCTATTCACATGGTGACGTTTCCCCACCTCCTGAGGAGAAGATGGGGTCATCTGATGAGGTATGGCTCACTGTATCAGAAATTCCTCTCTTTACACAACCTACAGCTGCTCCTCCGCCTTCAAGACCCCCTCCTCCAAGACATGTCCAATTTTCTAGAGCTGATTCCAGCTCGTTTCCTCCTTCAAATGCACAAAGTAAAGTAAATGAATATTCATCATTCCATGGATCTAATCCGTACTTCCATACTCCAAAATCAGCCCCTGCTGAAGCAACGGGCTCTTTCGCATCTCCTTTAGATGAACTTGAGGAGTTTGCTGCTGGAAGAAATCAAAGCAGTGTGGATGCAAATTCCGATTTTCACTCTGGTGAAGATTTTGATCCAAATTCAGCTGCTGCTGCTTCTGCTGCAGCTATGAAGGAAGCAATGGACAGAGCTGAAGCTAAATTTAGATATGCAAGGGGAGTAAGGGAAAGGGAAAATGCTAAGGTCTCTAGGGGCAGAGAAAATGTGTCAGTAGAAAAAGAGGAAAAGACTGGTGAGGATTCTCAAGATAGAGAATTCAGGGAAGGTCAAGAGCGGCTCATGCGTGACCGCCAACAAAGGGAAGTGGATGAAGAAGAAAGAAGACAAAGGGAAGAAGAGGATAGGAGACGTATTGAGAAAGAGCGGGAAGAGAAAGAAAGAGAGAGAAGGAGAGTTGAGAGGGAGAGAGAACTCGCAAGACAAGCTGTGGAAAGGGCTACCAGGGAAGCACGTGAAAGGGCAGCAATTGAAGCTCGTACCAGAGCTGAAAGGGCTGCTGTTCAGAAAGCGAATTCTGAAGCTCGAGAACGTGCTGAAAGAGCTGCAGTTCAGAGGGCACAGGCAGAGGCTCGAGAGAGAGCTGCTGCCATGGCTAAAGAAAGAGCCGAAAAAGCTGCCGCAGAAGCAAGGGAAAAGGAAAAAGCTCAGCAGGATAAAGAAGCACGTGAGAGAGCTGCTGCTTCAAGGACAGCTCAGCAGAAGAACGAACCTGATTTTGATTCCATCTTTGGCATGGGTTCCCGTGCAAGCAGTGCACCCAGGCCTAGGGCAACCTCCTCATCGGTGTGTGTTGATTGTGCTAGTGTAGGGTATTCTTTCTGTCTTATCCAATCAACATGGCTATAATTGTCCGAATTCTGATTGTTATTTTTAGGACCCATTTGAAACTCAATTCCAGAGTAAGCCTGCTCCTGAAGCAACAAGAAGTTCAGTCAATTCCACATCTGGCATAAGGAAAGCATCTTCATCAACTAGTATTGTTGATGATTTATCTTCAATTTTCGGAGGTATGAGATGAAATTTTGCAACTTATGTAGCTCTTTTTTTTTCACTATTTTGTTTTCCGTAGTGCCTTCCTTATTTGACATTTCTTTTGAATTGTGTTTGTCTTTGCTGCAAAAGCTCCTCCTTCATCTGTGAACTCCCAACATATTGATGGGGAAACTGAGGAACGTCGGAGAGCCCGGTTGGAACGTGAACAGAGAACCCAACAGCGTGCTGTATGTAACCCAATTTTTATGACCACATTGTTTCCTCAGTTGCTAGTATTAGATCCGTGTGGTTTGCGGAGAGGTCTTCACATATTGAAAAACCTGTATGAACTACTTAACTACTATTCAAAGAGTTGAACTATGTCATGCAAACTATTGTCATCTATGATGATGATACCACTACCTGATAATTATTCAAAGTGATACATGTTAGATGTTATTCGAACTGTCTATATAAAGTTGATCCGGCTTGTACAAAGAACATACTTATCGTTTCTTTTGATTTTTTGTCGTGGATGTTCATGACCTTTGTTGTTATTTTGTTCAGGAAAAGGCAGTAGCGGAGAAGAATGCCAGGGATCTTCAAGTTCAAAGAGAGCAAGCTGAGAGACACGTAAGTTTTGTCTTGTGATAATGTATTTGGATATCTCATAACTCATGTTACTAATATTAGATCCGTGTGGTTTGCGGAGAGGTCTTCACATATTGAGAAAATATCGATTGGCAAATATGAAAAACCTGTATGTATCGGCCTATATGTTGCAGTTCAGATTCAGATGATACTCAAAACCAGGATTCTGGGCTTTTGGGCCCTACTCTGTGCTCTTCTTTCATTCTATACTCTGCACAGTTGTTTTTTTATTGATTTTTGATATGGGGTTGCAAACGTGTTAGCATAGGGTGCAAAAGCTCTAAGCTTCTTTTATTTTATTTTATTTTATAGGAAAATTTAACAAGAATAAACCAACCTATTAGTGGTCTTCTATAAATATACCAACCTTTTGTTTATTTCTAAATAAACCATCCTATTAAACTCTTCTTCCAATATTATACCCACATAATTTTTAACCGGCCAATTGTTTTTAATGACCTACAACTACCAGTTTCCAACCAAACTTTTTCCTAATCTTCTTCTTCCTCCTTACCTCCTCCTTTAACCTCTTCTTTCTCATTCTTTAACCTTCTTCTTCCTCATTTTCTTTCTCATTCTTTAACCTTCTTCTTCCTCATTTTGCTCCAAATTCCTACTGAATTGGATTCGATTTTCTGGGAGTTTGGTTACTGCAAGTAGTAAATGTGTCGTCTAAGAAATACCCTTTGTACGATATTAGTTTTTATACTTCCTGCTGAAATTACTTAGTTCCAAATTCCTTGTATATCCTCTTAAAACTTCATGCGGAGCGCTTTTCATCTTTGGCTTTGCCTAATACTTGCTTTGGTAACTAAGGATCACCATTCCTCATTTTTTCATCCACAATGACTCCAAATTAACCCAAAAAAGCACCCCAAATTAACCCAAAAAAGCCAACTCAATTCACAAATCCTAATCAAAGTTTCAATCTTTATAACCAAAATTAGGTATAATTAATAAAAGTTTCAACAATTACGCCCCAAATCAGGTCCAATTAATTAATTCAAAGTTTTGATCTTTACAACCAAAATTATGTCTAATTAATCGAAATTTTGATCTTTCAAACACCCAAAAAAACCCAGAAAACTATGTCTATTAATCAAAATTTAAATCTTTATAACCAAAATTATGTGTAATTAATCAAAGTTTTGATCTTTATATATTTTCCATCATTACACACTAATTACCTTAGTTCATCAACAATGGCGAAAGAATAGCATCGAAGCACCACCGCTCTCTCGGTCTAAGTTTCCGATATAGATTTCAACATATCATACATGTCAATGGTGTGGTTCAAAAACGATGATCTCTTGTGCGGGTAAGTTGTTCCACTGCTATTGCTGTCGTTGTTGGTGTTAGTGTGTTGATGTGCTTGTTGTTCTTTGGAAATGAGAGGAAGAAGGGAGTATAGGTTTAAGAAGAGTGTTTTGAGTAAAAAATGAGAGGAAGAAGGGAGTATAGGTTTAAGTAGAAAAGTGACCGGAAATGTAAGTAGTCGGGTAACTAGTACAATATTGGAAGACATGCTTAATAGGTTGGTTTATTCAGAAATAAACTAAAGGATGGTATATTTATAGAAGACCACTAATAGTATGGTTTATTCTTGTTAAATTTTCCTTAAATGTTTTATAAGGTTGTAATTAATAATTTTTTCTTTATTTTACGTAATATTTCTTTTCCAACAAACAATAAGTCCTCTTAATAGTATATTCGTCTTAAGGTTAAAACGGGTCAATATGTTAGATAAGACAAAATGAAATGCTTAGAAAATGTCAATTTGTTTGTCTTATTTATACAAGTGGGTTATTATTTAGCCCGTTTTAAGGTTAAGACGGATAATCCGTCTTAAATGAGAATTTGTGTCCAACAAAATTAATGGTCCATTCGTCCTATCATTTTCATTTTTGAAAGTTTAAACTTTTATATTTTTTTTAAATTGAAAAATAATTTATTAATAGAATCCCAAACAACACATACAAAATATATGTATAATAAAAAATGGATCTCTACGAAAACCGAGAAAATTTCTCATGTAAACTAAGGATCTGAAAACTTGGTTTGACAATTCGGCACGTCCTCATATTGCTATCTTCTTGCAGCTTTTGAGGACCCTTCGTTCGATTCATTATGAGAGAAATAAAATTGTTGACCAATTATTTGTGTCGATTGAAAATAAGAGCGACGGACCATCAACAAATTAGTCTAATGGTTAAGACGAGGTATGATTGGAAACATATTTTAGCCCAACAAAAACAAAAACTCTCAAGTCCAATGGACTCCTCACTCATCACCCAACCCAAAATCCTCCATACTAAAAAAAAAAAAAAGATATTCTCACATGTCCCCTCAATTTTTGATTTTCTCACTTATATCCCCTTTATTTTTAGCAAAATTTTGACCGATCGTAACTTTTAGCTACGAGTTCGAAAGACGTAAATTTTTTTTTCCAAATTGATCGACAAACACCATCTTTTTTAGCAAAACTTTAACCGATCGTAACTTTTAGCTACGAGTTCGAAAGACAGATTTTTTTTTTCAAATTGATTGACTTTGCGCCATCTTTTATTTGAAAAAAAATTATTACCTTCGAAACTCATAGTAAAGAGTTATGGTCAGTCAAAATTTTATTATTGAATAAGTTTTGACTAACCATAACTCTCACCTACGAATTCATAAAACGATAAATTTTTTTTTTTCCAAATGAAAACTCTCGCAAAGACGATCAATTTGACAAAAAAAATACTTTATCATTTTAGTCCAACAAAAACAAAAACCCTCAAGTCCAATGGACTCCTCG
>JAUEKU010022995.1:0-14556 GCA_032274805.1 Gypsophila paniculata | reverse complement strand
ATGACTCTGTATTCTGATATTTTATTTGAGGTTTGTAATATATAATGACTTTGGTTTAATTAGACTTAATTATATTCTGCCTTAGTTAATTAAAGTCACGAAAAACCGGGTTGTTATATTTTGTCCCATCTTAATATACATGCAAACAACGAATGTATATTTTCATATCAGACAAAGAAAGTAGAATGCAATATTTACTGCTAATAAATACATGACGATTAGAAATAAAATAGTTAATGGGGTCATGGATCGGGTAAAATCATCGTTAAGTTGACCCCTAAAGTTTATTACAAGATTGGGTCATTGTAAAACGATAGCGAGTAGATCTGGGAAATGGGTAATTTGGATCGGCTCATTTCGGGTCTGACTAATATTTCGGATTGGACCGATTTGGATAGGCTCGCTTTAGGTCTCGGGTCTGCTATTATTGAGTCATTTCGGGTTGGATCACTTTGGGACTTGGGTCAAATCATATTATCAACAAATGTGATTTTTTGTCGCCATATGTTGTTTAGTTTTGAAAATTTTGTCTTTTTTTTTTTTTGTTTTCGTGTATGATCTATAAACTAGCGTAGATCCCGCGCTTAATGCGCAGTTTATATAGAGATTACTTTCAGTTAATAAGTAGTATACATAATAATTTCCTAAAATATTATGTTGAATCGTTTTATCACTCGTTTAATGAGTGAGAATTTTTTCCTACAAATTAGTCGTATATAAGAGGAAGTTATAAAATACACTTTTAAGAGAAACAAAATAAGCATATAATCCAATGAAATAGCTCGAAATCTTAGAATAAATTTTGGCGAAAATTTTTTTTGGAGTGGTTTGTGAATTAGTAGTATAGAAGGATAGCTCAAAATCTTAGAATAAATTTTGGTGGGAAAATCTTTTGGAGTGGTTTGTGAATTAGTAGTATAGGAGGATGATATTAAATTGGTTATTTGTTTTGGCTGTTTTGAGTTACTTAGAGTTATTTTTGGACAATTTTAGGTCGAGTCAATTCATGTTTCAAGTCAATGAATTTCGTGTCAGGTCCAGGTGATGGGGCGGGTCAATTCGAATATCAGGTCAAGTTGAAGTTGTATTTTTCGGGTCAAATCCAAATCTTGGATCAACTTTATCATATCAAGTCCATCGAGTCGAGTCCGTTTTACTAGACGGCTAGCTCTAATAGCGAGTCTAGTGATTAGTGATTAGTGATTAGTGAATTAGTGATGGACTCATGATGGAAAATTGAAAATTATAAAAAAAAAAAAAAAGGCGCTTAAATTTAACCCACCCACCCAAAATAAAAATTCAAAACCAATTCCCGCGCTCTCAAAACATAAAAAACAACCTTAAGACTCAATAAAAATACCACCATTTTTCATTCTTCACTCACTTCACACTTCACCCCCCTTCAATTCTCAATCAATCCTCTCACACAAATGGATTTCAACTCATCTCAATCGATTCTCCACCACATCAAATCCGCTGAACTCCACGGCTTCCACGGTCTCGTCTCCCCCTCGTATTTTTTTGTTTTAACACAAATTCTCATATCAGACCGTCTTATTATAATCTTATAATAAAACCTCTCACATTATATTAGTTACAACTCCCTTTTTAACGTGTTTTTTTTTTCTTTTTTCAAATTTTATAAGGCGGTCTTACTGGAGACCTACTGTATTTTGCTAATCTGGAATTAGTGTTTTAAAAATTTTGTTGTTTTGTTATTTTTTTTTCCACAGGACGAAAGCGGCCTGTTTTTACATTCAGTAACTCAGACGCTTGTCGGAACGATTGCAGTTTCGGCGTTTCCAGCTCACACGACGGGTTTCCTACTCCTCCTTTGGCTCTCTCTTTTGCTAAGGTTCATCATTTTGTTTAACCGTCTTTCACTTTTAAATTGAATAATTTTTGTGGAATACCGTCTTTCACTTTTAAATTGTAATACTGAAGTCATATTAAACAAAAAAAGGTGATTGTTTAAACAATACATTGTGAAAAACCGTCTTTTTTGAGACCTTTGTGTAGTTTATTAATGCTGATATTAAGTCCTCAAGATTTGAAATGTAGTTAAAGTTTAAGTGGTTTATCGCTTCTTTGTGAAAAACCGTCTTTTTTGAGACCTTTGTGGCTTATTAATTAATGTCGATATTAAGTTCTCGAGATTTGAAATGTAGTTAAAGGTACGGGGTTAATCGCTTCAAAAGTGTTACTTGATCGATGATGAAATTAATTTTATTTCCCCGAAATTGTTAATTGATTACTGATGAAATCAAGTCCTCAGTATTTTTCGTTCTTTCGGAATTTATTAATGTGTGATAGTTTGCTCGATTTTATTGGCGCGGAAATTTTAGTAGACCTGCTTAACTATGATTAATGGCGAAATTAAGTCGTTGAAGTTTGAAATGTTGCTGCAAGTGAAACTTACGAGACTTAATCTGACTGTCGTATGAAATTAAGGGGGTCAGTTACGACTTTTGCCATTATTTTTGTTGAGCTAGTTAGGGTTACTGATTTAGTGAAGAATGTAATATGCGCAGACGATTGAGAATGCACATATACTAGGTGGTACCGATGAGGAAGGGATTTTGAAATTATACGATACACGGTCCAAGCTCAAACATTCAGCAACACACCAAGAAAATGCAGGTGCTGTTTTAACGCGATTTCACCAAGTTATTGTATGTGTGACATCGTAAGTGAATAAGTTTGATGTGTTTTGAGCTGATGATATTACGTTGTTTTGGTGTTTGTTTGACGATTTCAGATGAAGCAATTGTTTTGGAGTGGAGGGTGCACCATAATTCTGTTTACGATCTGTGCTGGACTAAGGTATAGATAGCTTCTTTTGGTACTTGGGATTAATTTTGTGAAGCTCATTTGTATACAATTTTCTAGGTTTGATGAGTAAAGGTGTAATTAATCATACATTATAAACTTGATTCGTTGCGTTGAGTATTTTTATGATCATGAATTTTACAATCATGAAGATATATTGATGAGAGGGATACCGTGATTTGACATGATTGTACTTCGGCATTTGCAGGATGATGCTACGATTTTGACAGCTTCAGCTGATCATACAGTAAGTTGTTAATTCCCTTCCAATTTTCGGGTTTTAGGAGAAATGATTGTGACGATGAAACTATCTTGGTTTTGTTACTTTGGGAAGTCTAAGAACCTACCAAATTATCATAAATTCTGGTGTTGAACTCAAAAAAGTAACCCTATATTCATGTGATCTTAGTAGTTTTGAAGTTCAGACATGCTTTATTTTGAATAAAAGCAGACGGTGGTCAGGTTGCTTCATAAAAAGAGGCGCTCTCATTGCAAGATGCAGGAATACTTGCCAAAATAATGAATGAATGATGAACTACGTAGGTGGTTGAACAGGCTACTCTAACACGGATCCTCTATTTCTTGGCAGGTTAAGGTATGGGACGTAGAAGAAAAGAAATGTATTGGAATGTTGAAAGGTCATACTGGCAGCGTTAAATCTGTTTGCTCGCACCCCACAAATTTCGGTAAGAAAATGTGTTGGTTCACTGCCTCCTTGCCTTAATCGACCATGATACCGTATGGTCTTTGAGTAATAATCTTTGATTTGTCAAATGTGGAATAGATGTTATCGTATCTGGCTCGAGGGACGGATCTTTTGCACTATGGGACTTGAGGTGTAAGCATCGAAATGAGTTATGGATATTGTAAGTGGGTTACACCAGTTTCTCGTTGCACAAATCTGTTTGCAAGAAGCATTATGTGTAGTATGTGGTTTAATGTTTGTTATAGGCCAACTGAACAGGTTAACCGAGCTCATACGTCAGCAAAGAGAAAACGATTCATCAAGGGAAAGGTTTGTTGTTTTGTATGTCAGATCAACTTGTCCACATTACATAAATTTCTGTTACTTATTTTCTAATGGCATCCTCATGTTTTCAGGCCGCCTCAATGACTGTTACATCAGTTCTGTATCTCAAAGATGAAATCTCGATTGCCTCAGCTGGAGCATCTGACAGGTACTTTCAAGATTATCCAAAATTAAACTGCTGTTCATTTTTACTGTATTTTTAATATATATTGATGTGGTTTTGTACTCATCGTTTATCACATGCAGCACTGTGAAGTTTTGGGATACTAGAAACCTTAGAGCGTGTGCTTCTCAAGCTAGTCCTCATCAGGAAACTACGAGTGATACAGTTAGTTCTTTTCAGATGATTTCTTTTAATCTTCTGCACATGTGCTGAAACATAACAGTTTTTTGTATAATTTTCCTTAAGCAATCGTTTTGACATATTTTGCAGAATGGAAGAGCTCATGGTATAACAAGCTTGTCCCAAGATCTCAATGGAGTATTGGTATCTGCTTCTTGCACTGACAATAGGTACCCATAAAAGTAGACTATCACTTGGTCTTATGCAGCTAATTTCCTTGATTTAGTTGGCTTATCGCCTATCGGTGTAATTCTTCTCTTCAGGATATATCTGTATAATGTTCTCAAGCTAGACAAAGGTCCTATCAGCTCTTTCACAGGCGGTCAAATTGGATCATTCTTTGTAAAGGTAAAGCATGCAAATGTGCAAAGTTCAATTGCTTGAAAATTGTATGCTTTAATCGCTTAATTTTCTGACTGGACTATGGTTGGTCTAAATTGCAGTCGTGTATCAGCCCCGATGCAGCTCATATACTTAGTGGCTCTGGAGACGGAAATGCATACATATGGCAGGTCTGAAATCCATCTCAAATGCAGTAGTTCTTCTGTCGATGTTGCCTATTAATGAGCATATTGCTTAACCGGATGTCTTTGTGAATCAGGTAAAAAATCCTAGCCAGGATCCCATGGCTTTGGCAAGCCACGAAAAAGAAGTTACCGCTGTTGACTGGTATGTTGTTGAGTCCTCCGCATCAATAGAATGAAAACTTTAAATCTTCATTTCATATTCAAGAAGTCAGTACAAATGTACAATGATGAAAAGACACTGATTTGTGCATTCATTTTCTGCCACAGGAGCGTGCAAGAACCAGGAATGATTGCGACTGCTTCAGACGATTACACAGTAAGTTATAAATGACAGTAGAGAAAATGTTTGCACGTCATTCTGTTCATTTTCAAAGTTCACTCACTTCATGCGCACAAACTAGCTCGATCTCAATTTAAGTACTATCATCTAGGCAAATATTCACTTCGTTCCCTTGTCTTCAGGTACGCTTCTGGAATGTCCATGACAGATTCGGTCTCTCCTCAGGATCTCGCTGTGTCCGGAGGAAAGTTACGACAGGTCCTGTCACAGACAGCAAAGAGCGCCCTATAGACACAGAACGCCCATTAAATTTGAGCCATATTGAAGCAGCACAAGACGTACGCTTTCAAGAAGTGATGAAAACACCTGAAATCAGCACAGCCTATCAGTCCAATAGGAACGGGTTATTGTCAGGTGTTAACTTAATTGAACTCTTTGATAGAACTCCGGAATCTGCAGTCAGAAGCCCCTCTTCCGTCCTAACTCCTCCGTCTTCTATGAAGAAGAAAACAATTCGAGATTATTTCGTAGCGTGTTAGTCAAACCTTTATCAAGTGACATCAGACTGCCGGAATTGTACAGGTCCTCATCTCACACCTGGGATTTAAATACCTTGCACAGGCTACATGCTTCGTCCCTTTGTTTTCCGCTTTTCCCTGATTACATTTGTGATTGAAAGCTGGATATTTTTTGTAGGAAAATTTTAGGATATAATACAGTAAAATTTTGTACCCATCTCATGTATTCATTTATTACCGTTTGACCGATGATCAAATGATATTAACTTTGACTAGTGTTATCTCATATATTGACTGCTACTTAATTTGAAAATTGTACTATGTAGTTTATATATAAATAAATCAATATGGCAATTTTTGATGTGTTTTGTATCAATATAGATAGTTGGAAAAAATAATACTCAAAATTGATATTCGTTGATTGACAAAGTTAAATGGGACAATGTATAGGAGATAGAATTACCATTTGTCGACTTTTGAATGTTGTATAGTAGGATAGGATTTATAGATGTTAGAGTTACCAAATCAGATCACCACCTCCGAGATTTTGTAAACGATCAATGAATAAACTGTAAAAAAAAGTGTAAATTTACACAATTCTGTTGGGCTCCAACACGAATTCTTCCGTCACTGAATTTTCTACTCAGAACTATAGCAGTAAATTTCAGCTCTGTTCTCTAATGGTACAAGTAAAAAACTTTGAGCCTCATGGATCAAAATAACTAATCCTTTTACGAAAGTAGTCCCTCTAAAATCTCTACAAAATCGAAGAGAATTCTTCCGTTATTTCGCAGCATTGTCAGGAAGATCTGTGCATAAACTCATTCACCAACTTTGAGAATGAAGTCGAACTGCTCTTCAACAATACAGCAGGATTATCATATTCCAGTATCTTGCCTGCATCAAATAAAATAATCAAGTCTTTCAAGAAAAAAATAAAATAATCAAGTTACAATATACGGAGTACGAAGCAAGGAAGCCAATAAGGTCGCATAAATCAAGATGAAACGACTAAGGTAGCTAATGCAAGACATAGGAAGCCTTCCTCCACTAAGAGTGTTTCTTCTGTCAACGGACCTACGTTATAGCATTGAGGGTCATCAGACACCAAAGAACAAACTTTTGTGTACATTTTCCTAAAATTGTCCTATAAAATTTAAAATTTGTGCAAGGCAGCTTGAAAATTTTCTAGGTCTGCCACCGCAACGTCCTAGCGATGTGTCTCGTGACATGAACGAATTCTACCCATTGGAGGAGTTTGTTTTCTTCTTACCTTGATCTAAAACGAGGACGAGGTCACTGTCAATAACAGTAGGTATCCTATGGGCCACAGTGATGACAGTGCATTCGCTTGTTTCCTGTCTCACAGTCTTCTGAATTAGGTTATCTGTTGTTGTATCTACTGATGCAGTAGCCTCGTCCAAGATTAGAATTCTCCTCTTCTGAAGCAGAACCCTGGCCAAACATACTAGCTGCCTTTGTCCAACACTCCAGTTTACCCCATCTTCTGCGACTATCACAGTAACAAATATGTTAGTCCTTAATATTTTCAACGACAAAATGTTACTGAAGATGAACAAATACAGAGTATATAAAAAGTATCATAGCCTAGCTTGCAATACCAGGTGCATCAAGAAGCCTTTCATCCTGTCTAACGATAGCAGCAAGCCCGTGGCACTTGTTCATCATCTACAAAGTTGAACAGCATACAGATTAATGCATTGCACCGAATTAAATATTAGAAGAGAAAAGCAGCGGAGGGAAAATAGATCAAGGCTAATTATTTAATATTTAGATCATTTTATGTTGGAGGATTTGATATCCAAGGGAAAACGCATCCATCCCTTTCCTTCCAAATCCATCCATCCAAACAAGACGTAATGTGTGTTTGTAAAATTATAATGACAGTTAAAGACCATAAAACAATACGAAGTATGTAGTAAATATATAGCACATTGTTATACCTCCCAAATCTGTTGATCAGAATGTTCCTGGAGAGGATCCAGATTATCCCTCACGGTTCCTCCAAAAAGTGTGGGGTCCTGTGGAATGACACTCAGTGTTGATCTCAGATCTTTGAGTCCAATACTACAAATATCTAGCCCATCAATGAGAATACGCCCTTTGGAAGGCTCTACGACCCGGAATAGAGCTTGTATAAGAGTGGATTTTCCACTGCCAGTTCTTCCGACAACTCCAACTGTTGTCTTAGCCGGGATGGTGCACGTGATCCCTTTGAGCACCATGGGTAGATCAGGAGAGTAGCGAATATGCAAGTTTTTGAGTTGAATATGGCCTTCTTTAGGCCATTCTGGACTCGGCCTCTTGTTCGCAATAATCAATGGAGCTTCACTAGGTAGTCGTGAAAACTCGAGAATCCTTTCAACCGAGATCATCTTGTTCTCGACATTACACAAATTCCATATTATCCAAGCTTGCAGGACATTCATATTTAGTCCATATGTTGCAGCTAGTCCCGCCAAGCCTGAAGTCATAAATAAAAACAATTCGTTCAAGAAATTTTCACTGTTGCCCTAAAATTTGATTTAACTCCGGATCCTACTTTGGTGACCAGAGATATAATACAGTAAAAAATTATTTTATCTTAGGTCATCAAAGTTATAAACGACAGACATCTGAGCCCTTTGAAAGTGGAAAACAACACAGATCTTTGCCTGCCAAAGTAAAAGATGTCAAACTTCAGGGTACCATAGCTAAAACCAGCGGCCTACCGATGTACCCATTAGTTTAAGGAAGCACATGAAACCTAATCTATCTTTAGAGAATAACGGATCTTACTTGGATCAATGGCTGACTGAGGCAACAACACTAAGATGACAAGGACAGCAAAGAAGGCCAAGTTAAAAAGAAAGTTAATTCTCAGAGACAACCATTCCATTGTTGCCATGTTATGGAATGTAACCCGAGAGTAATCATTCACCAAGCTGACAATCATTTCAATGAAGCGGCTCACTTGATTGAAACACCTGATGGTTGAAGACCCTGTCATACTCTCCGAAAAGTGGTGGAGAATCGGTGCTTTTCGGATGCCAACCATCCTAGAAAGCGCTCTTGCAGTGGTTATGCAATGTGACTGTATGAAATTGTTAGGTTTTATGTTTTGTAAAATTCAGAGTCACGAAAAACTCGGTAATAATCAGAGAAAAATTTTCCAAACCTGATACCAACCAGAGATGGCAATTACTGCAGCAAACATCAGTATGATTTGCCATTTAATTTGTGACATGAGGACAATTATGCTGAGAAGCTGAATAAGAGCAAAGACAAGACCAGCTACTCTATACGGGATATCTGTGTCACAAGTACTTTGATCTGTCGAAGTCTGACGTCGATAAAAGCAAGATTAGAAATCAGAAAGAAAGCAAGATAAAGCGATACAAAATACTGCAACAGCATCCTATATCTGTTGTTCCGGATTGACTTTAGCATACACACAAAGTCAACTTTGACCGTTGCTTTCTCTTAGTATATGCTAGCTGAAAATTTTAAAATGACAATGTGAACATAGTCGTTTGCACAAAAAGCTGACCACAAAAGTCGAAGTTGGACAACAAATGCAGGATGGAGGTAGTAATATACCAAGCTTGTGGATTGTGACTGTTCGTTACCCTGCTGAGAATTCGGCTTGAAGGTGTGATGTCGAAGAAAGAAAGAGGAGCATGAAAAACCGAATTGACCATGTTGAGGTACATCCGACTACCTGTCTCAATGGCAACAGTAGAGAGAAAGACGGTCCTCCCAAGTATAAACACACAACTGCCTAGAGACAACAGAATGTAGTATTCCATTAGTTTCCAATTGCTCACTCGCCCAGCTTCCTGCGTTGCCCAAGTGATCCAATAACTACTTCCCATTTGAAGCAACTGGAAGAGAATCTGACAGAGAAGAATGACGGGAACGAAAGCACCTCCATATGCAGCAGTGATCAAAGTCCAGTAAACATGCCACTTTACTCTACCCCTCACTACTCCCTCTTCATTATTTTTCTCTTCTTTATCGTACTGAATTAAAAAGCGAGTCTTTTCTTTGATAAGTTCCAATTTCGTTTTGGATGATAGTTTGTCACTTCCTCTATTGTTGTCTGTATTTACTTGTTCCAGTGATTTTCTGTGCCCAGCCATCTGTCTGACTAGTTCACCATTTGGGTTTTTCATCAAGTCTTCATAGCTTCCTGATTGCACTATGCTGCCATCTTTTATCACCTGTGGATATGACGTACTATAAGTTACTTGTCAAGAAGTCTTGAAAGTCATTGGAGATTAATATTTTGTTTGGATACAATATTAAGAGGGGAGGGGAGAGGGTACGGATAAGGAGGGGGACTGAAGGTACGGCGTTTTTCTTATGCTAGACAAAATTTAATAGGGTTCGTGAGAAGGAAAATGGATCCCGTCATTTCCATTCAACATACAACTATTCAAACAAGACTCACTGTCTCCCTCTCTTTCCCTCCAAATCTATCCATCCAGACAAGGCCTAACTAAAGTTGCTATGCTTACCAGAACCAGGTCTGAAACACTGAGGAATTCCAGTTGATGGGTTATATACACGACAGTCTTCTCTGACAACGTTCCCATCAAACATTTCTGCATACATCAAATTTGCACCAATTTAAGAACATAAATCGACAGATGATTCAACATAAAACTAGCTCATTTTGAATGATATGGAATACTTGCCTGGAATAGATGTTGGGAGGTGTGAGCATCAACAGCACTGAATGGATCATCAAGCAAGTAGACATCTGCACCACTGTACAAAGCTCTCGCCAGCTGAACCCGTTGCTTTTGGCCTCCACTTAAATTGATGCCTCTCTCCCCAATTAAACACATATCGGCATCCTGCCACATTTCAATGTCTTTGTTCAAGGCACACGCATCCAAGACGTCTTCATATAAAGCCGTGTTCATGTCCTTTCCAAACAGGACATTTTCTCTGATTGTCCCTGTTTGGATCCAGGCAGTCTGTTGGACATACGCTTTTTCTCCATAAACTTTGATATCTCCTCCTGAGATCCTGGGAATTTCTCCAAGTATGCTACATAGTAGGCTTGTTTTTCCTGAACCAAGAGAACCGCAAACAGCAATCTTCCAACCCTTTTTAATATTTAAAGATTCAGGTATTCTGATCGTCGAATTCCTTTCACATCGATCACTCATGTTCCAGGAGTAAACACCACTCTCAATTTCCATGGCCAAACCATTTCTTGATATTTCAACATATTGGGATTTGACGCTATCTTCTTCATCTGATCTTATGTTCATGAACTCTTCTAAACGAGCAAGTGAAACTCGTGTTTGAGCAATAACAGATATAAGCTCTGGCAGGTTGTAAATAGGCTCTTGGAGAATCCTGAAGGTGGCAAGTGCACAGAGGACAGTTGCTGGGTTCAACGGTGTGTTGACCCAAAGGCAAACACCAAAGGTAGCCACGGAAACCAAGGCCGGTGAAGCCCAAAACAGGAAAGCAACTGCTGAACAAGTGTAGAGATACTTGCTCAACCTTGACTCCTCTATTTGCCTCAATCGTAGGAGCTTTTTCACAAAAAACGATTCCCAAGAAAGCAATTTCAGGACTCTAACGTTCTTTATAGTCTCGGAAGTAGAACTTACTCTCGAGTCCTTGGCGTCCATTATATTGGCTTGTAACCTCTTTTGTCTATTGGCCAATGGACAATTGCAAACCATAACCAAGACCGTGGAAGAAAAAGCGGCAAGAGAAGGCGCGAATCCGAGGTTTATATAAAGGATCGCAAGAGCGAACAACACTTGTAAGGGAAAAAGCCATATTCCATGAATATGTCCAAATATATCACCAAGCTTTTCGGCATCAACATTAATTAGGTTGATAATTTTGCCATTGGATTCTCCTAAAGCGTATAACCTTATATTGAGTGCCTTCTTGTATACTAAGGCAATGGTAGCTGCTCTAGCTCGAATACCAATCCGAGAAGCACCGAAGCACCATTGCCTTTGTGATAGGGATTCAACACATTTAGCACCAAACAAGATTGTTGCTATTTTCATCCCTTCATAGCAGCTTATGCTGTCATCTTTGGTTGTAAGGAAATCGACAAAGCGGGTTATGAGCAGAGGACCCACATAGGAAGCAACCATATTAGCTCCTAGAAAAGAAAAAAACACCACTTAGATTGCGCATGGTAACAGATTCTGTTTCGAGAAAGGACAAGTCAGCAGTTACTTCTTGATTACATCTCTCAATTCCTATCTAGTAGTATAACCTTTCCTCAAGTTAATCTATCGCAGTTTAAAGGACGCGAAGTTGTACCTGCAAAAATTGCATTGACTAGCAAGGATGTCCACAAGGTGCAACATAAGGCCTTAGCCAACGAGATAGTCTTGTTTTTCTGCATTTTGAGCGATTTATCGAGCAAAAATGAGGCATTTTCTGACATATCTGATAAGGGGACTGATGGGATATCAGCTAATTCAAGATATTTACTTGCATCAACTCTAAATATCGGATTAAGCCATGAGAATGATAGTTTGCTCCAAAATCCAGCTGTTGTATAACCAGAAACCTCTCGTGGACTACTCTCCGACGCAGAGGTTAGTAAAGGCAGCATAGGTTGGTCACGTTATTGCCAATACAATGGAACACTGTCAAATTTAGGGAACAATATGAATGAACAACCTGCCTTCTCATTAACTATTCAAACGTATTTATAGTTTACAAACGACATCCTAGGGCTAACACCCTAGGCCCAATAATATAATAATACAAACGGGCTTGTTACCCCCCTCAAGTTGGAGCATATAGATTACAGATGCCCAACTTGGCGATTAACGATTGGAATTGAGCCCCACCTAGTGGCTTTGTGAGAACATCAACAAGTTGGACATGCGTAGGCACATAGGACGGAGCAATAAGACCATCTCTAATCGCATCACGCACAAAATGACAGTTTATTTCAATATGTTTCGTGCGCTCATGGAACACCGGATTCTTAGCAATGTATAGGGCCGACTGACTGGCAATGTATTGGTACCGCGGCGGAATGTTGGACACCTAAATCACCCAGCAACCCAGTTAGCCATTTCACTTTACACGTGATAGTAGCTAAGGAACGATACTCAGCCTCTGCAGACGACCGAGACACAGTCGGTTGTGGAACAAGCGGCTCAATCTGAGTCACACCACCCAGCAAGTTTCAACTCGGTATTAGCACGAAACAGAAGACCTTGTCCGGGGGAGCCCTTAAGGTAACGTATAACACGTAATGCCGCATCCCAATGATCAGACCTGGGATTGTGCATAAATTGAGACAGTACATGTACAGCGTATGTGAGGTCAGGACGTGTCACGGCCAAATAAACCAACCGTCCAACCAAACGGCGATACAACTCCGGGTCTGAAAGCACGGTGCTCGTGGACTGGGCCAATCGGTGATTTTGTTCTATAGGGGTGGTTGCCGGTTTACTACCCAAGTAACCAACCTCAGAGATAATATCGAGGGCGTACTTTCTTTGACACAAGAAAATCCCTTCGTCATTACGGGCTACCTCAATACCCAAAAAATATATCAAGTTGCCTAAATCCTTCATATGAAAGCATGTGTTGAGGTATTGTTTGAAGCGAGTAACCGCACTCAAGTCATTGTTTGAAGCGAGTAACCGCACTCAAGTCATTGCCCAAAAATATGAGAGGAAGGCCGGCTTGAAAACGAAGGGCTCGAGCAACATTTAGTAAGTGTTGATGTTTACGCTCCACACACCCATTTTGTTGGGGTGTGCCCACACAGGAGGATTGAAAAAGGATGCCCTGTATATTAAAGTATGCCTTAAGAGTGTTAAGTTCTGTGCCGTTATCGCTACGCACAATTTTAATCACAGCCGAGAACTGACGTGAGACCATAGCTGTAAATTGTACGAACTTATCGTGCACCTCTGTTTTATTACTTAGTAAATATATCCACACCGCACGAGAGTAATCATCCACAAGAGTAAAAAATATCGCGCACCACATGAGGATGGTGGGTCATACGGACCCCAAAGATCACAGTGAACGAGTTCAAACAAACTACTGCTTTTATTATTGCTCAACGGAAAACTGTTTCGAATATGTTTAGAACGATGACATACTTCACATGGTTTGTGTAACGATTCTTTATTATTACTATGGAAAAACGGAAGCAATTTAACAACTTTCTCCGATGGGTGTCCCAGTCGACTATGCCACAACGACAGAGGCGAGGTCACAATAAGAACTCTAGTGAGTAGGTGTTGGTCTCGTCGTAGGTAATATAGTCCGTCCAACCTTTCACCCGTGCCAATCGCCATTCTCGTACGTCGGTCCTGAAAAGTACAGTGAAGAGCATTAGTGACGAGCTCACAATCAAGACTATCACACATCTGAGACACCGATATCAAATTGCACTGCAACGAGGGGACATAAAGAACAGAGGCAAGAGAGATAGTGGGAGTAAGATCGACACGACCCACATGTGAGGCACGCATTTGCGTGCCATCCGGAAGGCCGACTATTCGGCATGGAACTTGATGCACATCGTGAAGTATGTCATAGTCACCTGTAACGTGGTGCGAGCAAACCGTATCAATTAACCACTTACCCGCAAAGGAATGATGAGGGGTACCATACACAGTTACACCTTCGGATGCCTTCCCATCTACGTTAGCAGCGTGTATCGCGTAGTACTAGGCGCGCTTGAGCTATCTGTTTTCAGGGGGTCAGAGCGACCTGGGCCTGTTCGACCACCCCCGCGACCAGGGCCACCACGGCTAGTCCCCCCACGCCCGGAACCCCCTTTGTGAGGTTTATAACAAATAAACTAGTTTAGTGGCCCGTGAAATTCACGGGTCTTTTTATAATGACATCTAATATATACAACCGATAAGTAGAAATTATTATTGTTGAACCCAAAATTTCATAAATACGTGTTTTAATTTTGACCTTCAATTTATTGTGTAATTTTTATTTAGCAAGTATACATACGGAGTATTACTTAATATTTTTATTGTATGAGGAAT
>JAUEKU010022885.1:0-14559 GCA_032274805.1 Gypsophila paniculata | reverse complement strand
TTCTATCAATACAAGTTGGACATGGAGGAAAATTTGTCAAGTGAAGGACCAATTGCAACCAGGGTATATTGGTGAGGGATGAGGTCATGCTCAGGGGTGCTACACTGTCTCCCTAGGGTATAAGTGGCTTCACGGGGACCTCCCTAAAAAGGACTGGTACCCAATTATATGGAATAGGCTGTCTCCCCAAGCATTCCTTCATTAGGTGGATTGCAGTGCAAGAGAGGTTACTCACTAAGGATAGGTTGGTTAAATTTGGGTTCAATGTTGATGACAAATGTGTGCTGTGTTCCAGTTGTGCAGAGGATCACCATCACTTGCCGTATGAATGTGTTTTTAGTGTTCGTTGCTAGTAGCTGTTGCAGGAATGGATGGACATTAGTCTTCCAGCAGGTAACCTGATTCAATGGTGTATTAGTTGGCCGTGCAGGTCTCTAATGAAGAAGAAACGTGTTGCAGCAAGTATTTTGGCTGTAATTTATCATATATGGAATGCAAGGAATGTATGTAGGCTGGAGCATAGAGTATTAGATCCGCGTTTTATATTGAATTGGATAAAGGCTGAGGGGATTGTAAATGTAGTGAGCTTGTGAAGGTAGCGATTTTGTTGCTTTGGTATGGTTAATAGTATTGGTGAAGGATCTAATGGACTGTTTTCGGATGAAATATAATTATTCACATTTCACCCAAAAAAATAAAAAAATAAAGGTAGTGCATAACAAAAAAAATAAAACTATAGGTAATGCTATACAAATATGAATAAATGTTATGTATGTTTGACAAAATACTCTACAAAGGTTACTGAATGATAAATTTTTGGAAAAAAAAAAACCAACAAAAGAAACTTGGTGAAAGTTCGTCAAAATAGTGAGCAAACTACAAAACAGCAATGTCCGCCTAGAAATATACCACCAGAGGCCAAGTAGCCATCAAAAACAGCCCTAATACCAACCGTCCTATGCGCCGATCACCACCGCGAAAGCAGCCTCGAAGAAGTTAAGAAGTCTCATGGAAAGCAGCAGCAGCAGCAGCAGCAACGGCGGTGGCGTATTCGCGGAGCTTAAAATATGCTGCTTAGAATTACTGCAACTGGCGCAAAACCCTAAGAAACAATCTCCAGCTCTTTCTCAATTGCTCCTCATTCTTCGCTCTTCTCCTTCTTCCACTCTTCAACCCCTTCTCGAGTACGTCTCACCTTTTTGTTTCACTCATTTGTTTACCGGTTCTCTTAGTATAAAACTTTAATATGGTCCCGTAGAAACTGGTTAGCTTGAAGGAGATTGATATTGGCTAATGATAAAGTGTATTATGCAAACAAATGACCGGAATAGATGAAAATAGATGAGACTAGTGACATTGTTTTGATTAGCGTAATTCAATAACTCCCACCTATTATAATCACGATTTTCACATCTCCCACCTATTCTAATTTTTTTCTTCAAAATTCCCGCCTTTTACAAGCATTTTCTCAATGAAGGAAATTTTTCTATATATCTCGATGATGAATGTACTTCCCCTTCATCCAAAAGTCAAAATTTGAAAAATTTAATGAAAATTCATCATTTTCATGAGTTAAAATAGATGTGTATTTTGGTGAAAATGGATTGTGGAAGTTTTAAAAGAATTGTTTAGAATATGTGAGAGTTTTAAAAAAAAAAATTAGAATGGGCGAGAGTTTTAAAAAGGTAGTCTAGAATAGGTGGGAGTTACTTATAAAATATGAAGGTGTTTGATGTATAAATTTATTTTCTTTTAGAGGGAAAAGTAAGGATATAATATGGAGAAATTCTTAGGTACATGGAATGGTGTACCACATCGTCGTTCAATAACCTAATTAATACGAAAATCTGAATCACTAGAATTATAGAATAATAAGAAAATGAGACTTCTTATTGGCCGTGGTATGCATTGTACAATGGTGTATTTAAAGAATGTTTTCATAATGATACTTTCGTAAACATAAGTTTGTTGTGATTGAAAATGGGGTTAAATGAATGAAATTTATTTAAAAGAAGTGGGGTTTATTATTGGGAAAAATTGAGGGAATATTGCCGGAATATGTGGTTTTTTTAATTCAATTGTCGCGTATTATCCATAAACTGATGAGACGATCTCACGTTAAATAAATCGAGTTTAGTAGTCTGATGCATATAGATAAATGTATATAGTAGTGAGTGAAGTTTTTAATCAATTGCCGGACGAATCAGTTGGATGAAAATGAGTAGAATGATAAATTGCGTCATTACATGGGAAATGAGCAAACTGTTTACAAAAATGTAAATTCGGATATAACAACATTACCTCCGTGCTTAAAAGTCTCGGGGTCAACCTTAACTCTTTACATTGCTGGTATCGTTACGAATTTGGGACATATGAATTGATTCTTTAAGTCTTGGAGAAGGTATGAAATTAAATGGTTGACCTTGCTAATATACTTTCTAGTGGTGAATAAGCTTTTCTATTGTGTTATTTGTTTTTTGATGTCAAAGTTGGTGGCGTATTAATTCTGCTTGTGGTAGTTGGTTCATTGCCCTTGATTTTGCTCTAACTTTGCTCGTCATTTTCTGTTTCAGCTACATTATGTTTCCGTTGTTGCTTCTATTAGATGCAGCGGTTAGCTGTAGGTCTTCCGAGAAGTCCCGTTCTGAAGAAAATTCGATTCGTCCCGCCCATAATCAAACCCCAAGCAAAGTCAGCGATGCTGTTGCTGAAGGTGTGCTTCAATGTTTAGAGGAACTCTTGTCGAAGTGCCATATGGGTTCTGTGAATCAGGTCTGTTTATCCATTTTAACCAGGGTTTTGTACATGTCTATTATCGTCGCTTATCTGCACTGGTTGTGGTAAGGTTTTTTACATAATGAAACCTCCTGAGATGAACAGGAGCCTTTTCATCTACGTATTAGAATGGATTAATAGCAGTAGTGGATCTTAAATATCTGCAAATATTCACATTTTAATTTTTGGTTTGCTTTAATAGCAGTAGTGGATCATAAATATCTGCAAATATTCACATTTTAATAGCAGTAGTAGTCAATTAAGGAAATTCTAAAGAATTTCTCTCTGTACAGAGATATTCACATTTTACACAAAAAGTGCTGTTTGGTGTTTGGGCATGTAATTTTTGTTTTGTTTTTAAGAAATTAGGAATTCTATCTGCATTTTCACTTTCTGATATGTTGTTTTGCGTGTATGTTAGCAGTTATGGTAGTAGTGAAAATGCTTTGATTGAATACACTTTGTTGCAGATGGCTGTCGTGATGAAGAAATTAACTTATGGTGCTATGCTTTCTGCATCCGAGGCTGCCGAAGAGTTCCGTGAAGGAGTTGTTAGGTGCTTTAGGACATTACTTCTAAATTTGATTCCTTGTTTCGAGACCTCTTGCTCCTGTAGACACAGTTTAGACAGACCTTCACTTTCCGATAAAAGGGAGACCAAAGGGTTGACTACAGGACCCTCGAAGCATCAGTACCAACAAACGGAATGCTTAATTGCATTTCTTCAATCAGAAAGCACTTCGGCTGCTGTTGGGCACTGGCTGTCACTCTTGTTGAATGTATGGTGAATTCCTGTGGTTTAGAATTACTCTTTTACATGATGCTTGTCATATTTTATTAACTTGTTTACGATGTGACTTGTATGCTGAGTGAATTACACTTACTAATATACTCACCTCCTGCAAAGATTGCAGATGCTGAGGTCAAACGGGGACTTAGGGGCAGTGCAAAGCTTCGGGTAGAAGCTCTATTAACCGTACGAGTTCTTGTAGCTAAGGTAAAATTGAACTTATCTTGGCTCCTGTTGATGAACATATACTGGGTAGCTGATGCTCTCTTATATTTTTGTTTAGTTGTCGCTCGCTGATTATTTTCAGAAAACATATATTAATTGCTTTCAACTTACGTGTAAATGGCAGTGTGTCATTAGCAATCCTCTTTCTGGTCTCTTGATGAAATGTTTTTTCCTTTGTGGAAGGTTGGCATTTCTGATGCCTTGGCTTTTTTTCTACCTGGAGTTGTTAGTCAATTGGCCAAAGTTTTGAACGTCTCCAAGTCTATGATTAGTGGGGCTGCTGGAAGCACGGAAGCTACTGAGCATGCTATTAGAGGCTTGGCCGAATTTCTCATGATTGTCCTTCAGGATGAAGCTAATGCATTTGACCTTCATGTGTCTAGTGCACTGCATGATATGAGCTCACATGATTTTGGATCTTCACAATCATATTTAGAACAGCTACGTCACCTGCACCATAAAGCTCAGAATCCTAGTCACACTTCTGGTGATACTAGTGGAACACATGTCCAAAAGGAAGACCCAAGTGATAAGCAACGTCTTGAGACTGGAGGTGGTGTAGGCCCTTTGCACGTGAAGCGTACACCAGAATGGATTGAAAAAGTTACCAACAATGTTGACAAATTGTTGAGCAACACATTTCCTCATGTATGTCAATTAATTAGAATGACGTGTTTCTAGTTTATCACAGCTGAGATTGCTTCCCATGAGCTGATACATTTTGGCCATAAAGTGATTGATATCTTGAAAGCTACTCCCTTCTTTCCAATCAAAAAGCCCCTTAAGGGGTTGACTCTAGATTTAAAAAATTTAATAAAAATAAGGGTAGTATTTGAAGTTGGTAAAATGGGGTTCACTTTGAAGATGAAAATGTGTGGTATTTTGGTAAAATAAATATATTAATAAGGGTAAAAGTGTCATTTTCATTATAAAAAGTTGTTTTATATGCAAATGGGGATAATTGAGTGAAATTATCGTAAAAGGAAAGTGGGATTTTTTGAGTGAAAGGAGTGAGTAATTGTTTTTTGTCCACAGTGATTTTTCTGTTATGTATTCGTATTCTTGTAATATCCTGATTAATTGTTTGCTTTTCCTTAATCTTGTCAGCTGTGCACACATCCTTCAAAAAGAGTCAGACGTGGACTTCTATTTTCGATACAAGGGCTATTGTTGAACTGTAGCCATGTTTTGAAGGGGAGCAGATTGATGCTTTTGGTAGGATACTAACTAATGCTGTTACTTATTTGATATCTATTCTTACACTTGGCTGCATCTTATTAGCTCTGATGAGCATGAACCTCCTTATTGAGGGGTCAATAGCTTTGCAAATTCACAAGTAATTTTTATTTACTCCAGTTATTTGGATTTACTACATCTACCTACATTCAAATCAATTCACCATATTTCAAATTTTTGGGTGAACTTCGAATTTAACTAGACCACAATCCCTTTTAAATTTTGTGGTTTCCTCTTTCCGTCAACTTGCACTCTCCACTAACTTAACATATATGTCCTGTTGCATCATTCACGAAAGTTGTACCTTTTGTGAATGTAGCGAATCCAAATAAAAGGACGGAGTTTCTTTTCTTAAGCTCCAGAAAGCTGTTTGATCTATTAAATCTGCCAACACCATACCTGTTGACTACACTTGATAGGAAACGACAACAGATAAGAGGGATGAAGGGATAAAACGATGAATGATGAAGAGTTGAGTACAAGAGTATGAGAGAATACAGCCACGGGGGGTGGGAGGTGAAGGGCGTAGAACAACAAATGACTCTGGAGGAATTAGAGGGCATTTGCTAATTTTCGTATGAGACAAAAAATGGGTAAAATGGGTTAAAGTGTCTCCAACAAAGGGAAAACTTTTCTGCAGCAATTGGTCATGTAGGATTTGATGAATGCCTCCAAGACTTCAAATTTTAAGCATCTTCTTTGGAAGATTCTTTTTCACTCGATCTAGACTTATCTGTCAAGTGTGGCTTGAGCTTTTTACATTTTCAGAACGACTTGTTTTACATTTAGTGGCATATGTGTTCTGGAGTGGTAGCCTCTAACATTTATCGATTTCCTTGATTAAGTTAGTAAGCCATAGCTCTTAATTTATTCATAATTAAATGACTCATGGTGCTAACATTTTTTCTGGGTAAAACATGCTTCTTGCATTTGTTATTAAGCTTCTTGAATTGCTTGTAGGAATGCTTGTGTATATTAGTTTCTGATGATTCTGAAGAACTGTCTGCGGCTGCGCAAGATTTTCTTGGCTTCTTATTCTCAACCTTGGGGAAAAACACTGTCCAGGATGATGTTGGTGAACTTTTGGATAGGTCTGTAACTAGAGGAAACATGAGTTTGTACTTGACGAAGTGTTGATTTTCCCTTTCTAATTTCTCTCAGCATAAAGCAGGTTACTTGACAAGCTACCAAAGGCGGTGCTTGGAAGTGAGGAATCTGTGGCTTTGTCTTCGGCTCAGCAGATGCTTGCATTGATCTATTATTCTGGACCTCAACTTGTCTTGGATCACCTGCTGTTCTCTCCTGTATGTGTTTCTATGAGACTATTGTTGTTTATGTCTATTTGTATACTGTCCCATGTATGCATTTTGAAGTTCTGTCCCAATGTTTGTGATCTTAACAGAATGCCTACTCTTGGATCCGCTTGGCCAGACCACCTTAATTTATTCTTTCATTTTGTCTTCAATCAACTTATGTTTCTGCCAAATGACCTTATCTCATACTCTGTCATTCTTTGAATGGCCGAGCATCCATCTTCGCTTATGCATCTCCTGTGCATTCATTTCATGAATGTGATCCTATTTTGCTCCACAACACTCATTTCCATATAAATGTGCCAGTTCAATTGTCGTGCGATAAAATTCGCCCTTTAACCTATAAGGCATCATCCCGGGTACTGGAGAAATTATGTGGCACTCTTCCACGTCAACTGACATGCTTTGATTCTATGAGGGATGCCCTATGTTCAACAACTAACTTTGAAGCCATGTCCCATGTTCAACACACAGACACCTCTATATTGCACAACGCCTTGACACTTCATTTTACACAAACGTGTGAAACTCTTACACAAAATCATATTGAACACTTGTAGCCGAGTCTGACATAGGCAATGTCTTAATCCGACTCTCTTTCCAGCTGAATAATAGATCCCAAATACCATAAGAAATCCGAACCTCGGTGACAAGTTTGAGGAAAATATGAAATGCTTCATTGTTTTAGTGAACATGGTGACTTAGGAGACTTTTGAGTCTATTTTGGACTCCATGAAGAATGACTGAATCATCCTTTTCGTCGCCAAACAGATTAAATTTTATGTAGTAATTGGTTTATATTGTCTTTCAGGAAATCTCGATTCCTTCACGCGCTTCTGTTGTGCTAAGTGTCACTTTGTTCTGTTTTCTTTTTGTTGAGGTGTGCTGGTGTATTTATGAAAGTGTCATTTAAATGATGTAGTTTGGTTTCTGTTTCTTTTCATCGAGGTGATTGATCTTTATTTACTTGATAAATATTTATGTATTGATTTGTTTTTAACTTTGCCGTTAACTTTACCATGCGAGCTATTATTCAAGTTTTGTTTACAGCTCTATGGTGATCTCTTGGTATTGAGAATTATGAAAAATCGTTTGTGGTTCAATTTTTTTTTCCTCTGATCTTTTATCTGTGTGTAAATGGAAAATGGAACTTGACCGGAAACCGGAAAACCTGAAAGACTTGACTGGAGATACACTAGTGAAATTGAACATGATCCAAAACCCAATTTGACCCAGTTAATCAATACTTCCTCCATTCAAGACCAAACACTACATCCACTATTCGCAACTCAAGAGAAAACCGATTATTCTCGACAATCTATAAAAGTAAATATAGTCATGTGAGATCTAGTTAGATTTGTCTCTAGACTTCAATAATATTATCAAACTTTTATATTTTTCTATAATACAAAATTAAAGATATTTAATTTACAAATTGTGTATAATAAAGCCGAATGTAGTGTTTGGACTTGAATGGAGCGAGTAATTTTTTTCAAACTGAAATTAGGCTGACCCATTGACCTGAATTATTGTGTCCCAAAATTTAATTGATACTTTGGTGGCACAGTGTAATTGGCTGTTAACCAATGACTAGCCTTCTAATCGAATTCTGTTGATGTGCCTGTTCAATATAGAACCATTGAGCATTAAAGCTGGCCTGTGAGCTTTTCCTGGCTGAATGTGTTTTTATCCCTTAGAGACTCTGCCGACAGATATAGTTGTTGATGTTCGACAATGTGTAATGATACCTTCATTACGCTGATACATCTGTTTGAAACATACATGATCTGTAATGTCGTATTGATTTTTTAAAAAGCGTCAGGACTGATCATCGTGATTATGTGATTCATGCAGATTAAGGCGGCCAAGTTGTTTGATGTATTTGCTCTATGCTTGAGCCAGGAGTCTGTGTTTGCTGGCTCTCTTGGAAAAATAGTCCTATCAACACCTACAACTGGATACTTGCATTCTCTTGCAGAACTGAGTGCTGATGGGAAGAACTCAATCCGTGAACATCAGGTCGTCAGGTCTGAAGTGTCGGAAGTGTCTAGTATGAATGTGTTGGCTAAAGAAACACAGCACCCCAGTGGACGTACATTTCAAGATTACGAACTTCCGCGCATGCCTCCATGGTTTGTCCATGTTGGCAGTTACAAACTTTACCAGGCATTTGCAGGACTTCTTCGACTTGTGGGTTTATCATTACTTTCTGGTACTATTGATTTATTCAGTAAATACTCACAAGGTTTTATCATGATATTATGTTTAGGTTCACGAGTTTTTTTTTTCTTGATTAGCGTTTGATTTGTGACAGATTGTAGAAATGAAGTTGCTTGGTTGGAGATTGTCGAGATTCCTCTGGGTTTTTTGCGTAAAATGGTCTCTGATTTCCGCATGAAAGATTGCAATAAAGAAAGCTGGGACTCTTGGTACACAAGATCACAATCCGGACAGCTACTTCGGCAAGCTAGCACTGCTGCATGTATTCTTAACGAGATGCTGTTTGGCATGTCTGATCCATCAACTAACATTCTCAAAAATATTTTTCATGTGTCTCTTTCAAAAGCTGATGAGAAACAAAAGAATGGTGGCTCTACTTTCAGTCATATTCCTACCAAATCGCGCTGGGAAGCTGCTCAAGCACCGCGTGTGAGGCAGCATGTCATTGATTGTGTTGGTATTATATTACACGAGTACATGACCCCAGAAGTTTGGGATGTTCCACTCTCACCACTTCTTCAATCTGGCGAGAAAACCGAAAGTATTAATATGCACTTCTTCCGTGATGTTGCTATGCTGCATGAGGAACTGTCTTAATCTCAGCTAGTTATTATAATTGCTGCCTCTAATTTCTGCGTCCTTTAATCTCAATACATTGCCGATTCTGAACATGTCCTCATTATTACAACAGGTGCTGATTGATGGGATCGGAATCTTTAATTTATGCCTTGGAAAAGATTTTGTATCAAGTGGTTTCCTTTGTTCCTCTCTCTATTTGTTACTTGAAAATTTGATACGCTCAAACTCTGACGTCAGGCATGCAGCTGATGCTGTGTTGCGAGTGATATCTGCAACATCTGGGTATCCAACGGTAATAATTACACTATGGCTTCTTATACTCTGCGAGTCTGCGTCTCTTTTTCGGTTTGCTCATTTGTTGCTGTGATCTTTCTGCAGGTTGGACACCTGGTTGTTGCTAATGCTGACTATGTTATTGATTCCTTGTGTCATCAATTGCGTCACTTGGATCTGAATCCTCAGGTCCCAAATGTGCTCGCAGCAATGCTTTCTTATGTAGGAGTAGCTGATAAGATATTGCCATTACTGGAGGAACCGGTATAATACTTTTTTTTTCCTTTTCCTGGGTGTACTCCCTCTATCCACAAGTGTTTGTCATGTTGCTATTTGGGGTGTCCATTAGTGTTGTTACCACTTTGAAAGTTCATTTTGTTTGTTATTTGTGGCTTTCACAGTTCCCAGCCTACATTATTTACTACGCCTGAACTTTCATTTTCATCCACTGTTTTATGTTCCTTTATTTATGGGCAATTAGAGTCGGAAGTAGATTCATGGACAGAGGGAGTATGTTTCATTACTGAATGATAATTAAAGCAGAATGGTAGATAGATTATATATAGGTCTTTCTTAGAAACAACTACTCATTCGATGCATCTCAGCACTATTTTTCATGATGAGAAACAGTCATCCGTAAACAGTCCCTTTTTGCTGTCAACATAATGGTAAGGTTGCATCCATACGACCTTGTTGCTCGTCAGTTGCCATAGGCGAATATCTTTGAGATTTCGCTAAGCCTTATTCTCGTCTTGTGTTTTGATTGCTGAAAGTTGACTTAAAACATTGAGGTAAAAGGAGACAATGTCCTAGCCCATAGAATCGTGGGCCAACGGAAACAATGACCTCAGAATGTGTAGGATCTTCTCTCTTGGCTGTTCAAGACTGTAGTCATGAATTAGTAGGTTTTGATGTTTTGTGTATGATACATGTTTTGTTACTGTGACATGGCATAATAATGTTAAATAGTGGAATTCTCTAGATGTCTGACTTGCTCATTGGCTGACAATTTGGCGTATGGGATCCTTGTCCTCTTCTTGTAGATCCATATTTGTTGGGGAAGTTCTTTAAGGTTCAGTTCAAATGTCAATACAATTTTGAAGTAAGATAGACAAGAGTGATGAACTGAAGATGGTTCATAATTTCGGGCTCACTCATGCTATCCTTTCTCTCTTTTTCTAAAGTGGTGTGGTTCGGGTGGCAGGTGTGATTGCATATTAGTATTCTTGGCTTGTTGGGCAAAAGTGGGAGTCACAGATACATGGGCCACATTAACCTTTTCAACAAGCCTAGTTGAATTTTAAAAAAGATGAATAGCAATGTCAGGAAAACAATGAACAAGAACAAGAAGAAAATTAACAAAACAGCACTTCATTTAAGCTCATTTGGAGTTAGATTGGGTGAGCACACATCTTTACGCTTACCCTATTAAGGAGGATATTCCTGAATACTCACAAATCTCAATTGTTATTTATCAGCACATAGTAAAATTATTCTGAAAGTAAATAGTAGTTACTCGTCCTTGAAGGAGACAATATTTCCTACAGCAAACTGGGTTGCTGAAATATTCAGTTCCTTGAGCTCTGAGAGCAAATTGTTAGTTATTAGCACAAAGTAAAATTATCCAGAAAGTGATAGTAGTTACTCATCCTCAAAGGGGACAACACTTCCTAGAGCAACCTGGGCTGCCAAAGTATTCAGTTACTTTAGCTCTGAGAGAAGATATAGGTGTTACTAGCGTCAGTGATGTAAGCCTGGTGATGATGTGAGAGTGTGAGAGAAGAACTCTTTCTTCCCTTTCTGAACGGTCTTCATATTATTTTGCTGTCATCGAATTGCAAGTGTACGACCACCTTCTTGTTGGGTACAGTGTTTTTGGTAACTGTTGGTGTGCTTGCTGCGTCTAATTTTTGTATCTTCTCCGTGGATGGAGGAGGTTGCTTTATAAACATTTTTAGGTCTGTCTTCTTGCTCTGAGTGGCTGTCTCATTCCTGTATGGTCTTAGTTCTTTAGATGAAAGGTTTTGTTTATTAATAGTTTTGTTTTAAGGCCATCTTGCTTTGCCGAGAGTTGAAGAGTGGTAATATTATCATTCTACCTATAATCATGAATGAATTATACATATGTTACTGGTTTTCAGAAGGTTGTGTTTGCATGTCAATCAGTCATTTTTTCTTTATCATGTGGCTCACCCTTTAAATTTTCTGTGCAGATGCGATGTGTGTCAGAGGAACTGGAGATCCTAGGGAGGAATCACCACCCAGAGTTGACTATTCCTTTCTTAAAGGTGTTAATTTTTATTACTGTTTCCATGTTTTGGATTTTTACAGAATCAGCTCTTTCTAAACTTTAAAACTTCAGAGCCATATACATTTTGCCGTGTTGCTGACCCCATGTTAGCTTTCTCAGTGATGAATTCTTCACTGCATTGCATTTTAGGTCATGCTACGGGCATTTGTGTGCATTGGGTTCTGTTCACATAAAATCTGAGATATATGCAGTCATAAATTCATAATTAGCTGCCACGTCTTCAGCTTACTGATGCCACATTAAAGTTAATGCCCTTGTAAAATTTGTGAGTTGTGACAACAATTATGTACTGTTATTTAGATATTCTTGGCATGAAGCGGTCTAAATATATGCAGTTTATCCACCAATACTCCCTCCATTTAATTCAATATTTCAATTAACTCCGTTTTTCTTTTATGGCATTTCTATTCATTTAGCCATATTTTAGCATTACAACGTTTACGCTGAAACTGACCGTTTGGTCTCTATATTTACACCTATTTCCACGTAAAAAACAAATGATCACTTCCATGTGGAAACAAAATGACTATCCTATCCTATCCTATGCTTGCTTTCACTTATCCTTGAACTTTTTCACCTTTCCATAAACTTTTGTATGCTCCTAAATACATACGAGTTTATTGGGGTGACTATCCTATCCTATGTGCAATCAAAATGACTATCCTATCCTATACTGTTGTGATATAGTGCTGTAGACTCTATCTTATTATCCTCTGCTTGTGTCCCGCATCCTCACAAAAGAACTAGTTCTCAAAAGTTGAAACTTCCTATTCTAAAATCACTACATGTTGACGTGTTTCTGCCTAAGTTCATGAAAGTAATCTTGTTTGAGTACTTTTTTGTACATGTTCAGGTAGTCACATCTGATTTCCGAAGTTCAGTTAGGCTTTACATGTGGCTTATGCGGAATGACATATGCTTATTAATATAATATTTAATTTACCTGGAAGGAATGTTATCATAATTTTGATTTCATCTCTATCAAAATCTGGATATTCCATCCTCTAAACTATGTTGTCTTTGTAGGCTGTAGCAGAGATTGCTAAGGCAGCCAAGCACGAGGCTGATGGACTGCCTGCTCAATCAGAATCCTTTGCAGTGGTCGTCAATGCTAAAGTATCAGATCTGAGAGCGGAACTTGGAAGGGATAATATAACTTCAGAAGAACCAGGTACTCTATTTCCCTTGTTACTATTGTTCTAGTTTCGCCCTTATGTTGGGTTTTCTTTCAGTGACAGATTCATGGTTACTCTCATTTAGCTGATCAAATGGGAAAGATAATATTAGTTTGTTCTCATGTTTCGTTCCTAAGTCGTTTTTCTGTTGGGCCATTAGTCAGAGAAAGTGATTATTTTTATGGCAAGCTTGTTATGTGTGGTATTTCCCTCAGTCTTTTGCTACTTTCAATCAGTTTTGTAGAATCAGGTTGGTTTTTTTGTCAGCCTTAGATTCTTCAGAGGCCTGTCATTAGTATTCTCAGAGTGACTAAGAGAAAGGGACATTTGGCAATGTGTGGTATGTCTCTTTGTTGCTCTGTTGATTTTCTTTTTCTTATTTAACCAATGTAATTTGTCTAAAAGTTATACGGAGTGCTCCCTCTATGTCAGTCATTTGTTTACCTTTCTATGTTTTCAACAAGTGTATATGAAGCATTTTCTCTGCACACAAACATAATCTAATCTGCTTCTCATCCAAAATTATTAGTCAAAGCCTATCTCTTTCTCGCTACTCAATTTTCATGTTTTAAACAGTATGTTTATATAAAGGAAATGATCAATTAACGTCAATTTGCAAAATAGAAAGGTGAACAGATGACTGACACAGGGGAGTATTATACTTCTAACACCTAACAACTTTCTTAGGATATATGGGTGCTATTGAGTCTTGTATCTTTCATATTTTTTGTTACTTTCTTTCTCTTAATTTGGCCGAGAAGAATATGGAGTTATTTTATTTCGTGTGATGTGCACTGATTTCAGCTGTCTAGATTCTCACAGGTTTTCCAGTCCTATTCTTGAGGCACTTATTATGCATTGAATGCCACTTTTCCGCCTTTAAGAATGGGTGAAGTATACCATAACTCATGACTTACATCATGCAGAAACAGATGCTGTGCCGTATGGTGCTGTAAGCATGGAAGAGTGGGAGAGCATTTTGTTTAAGCTGAATGACAACAGGAGGTTTCGCCGAATCGTTGCATCTATAGCAGCTTCCTGTTTAACCGCTGTGATTCCTTTGGTTGCCTCTATGAAGGAGCCGATTTGCTTGGTTGCACTTGATATAATTGAGGTATATTCTGATTTCTTTCAGGAGTAGTGCTTTTTAAGTGATCTTTTCATTGTAAAAGATGTATCTGCTGCCTGTAATGCAATCGTTGTTGTATTCCGCACCTGAATTATTCTAGCATTAATCTGTTGGCATCTGTTAAAAATGATTATTTGTTAATAAAATCTGGGCTGCGACATCACATCGCGACTTATTCATAAAGCTTTTGAAGGTTACCCAGACTGTTTTTGGCGGCAGTATTGGCAACTGATATGAGGTTGTGGTGACTGATTTCTAGATCAAGTCTCGAACTGAGATTTAATGTCGTTATCTGCTCCTGTATGATCATTTATGTGCTTGTCTGTTTCCTCACATTGTGGACTGATGTCTGTATGCGTACGTTTAGTACTCTTTATGGGTAAATTTAGTAAAAAAAATCGGGTCTGATATTTGTTCAGCTGAATATTGAAAGTGTCATGTGTTTTCTTCCCTGTGTCATTATAGCATGTAATTATGACCCTGGCGAAGGTAGAGGAAGCATATGCACATGAGAAAGAAACAAAAGAAGCCAT
>JAUEKU010022665.1:0-14567 GCA_032274805.1 Gypsophila paniculata | reverse complement strand
GTGGGCAAAAAATGGAATTTGAGGGGTATTTGAGGCGTGAAGTTGAAAAATTGGGTACCACGGGAAATTTGGCAAACTTCGGGGGTACCATGGGAAATATCCCAAAAAAAAAAACTCAAGTCCATGCCGTCCATCCATATAACAGATCTTGTGAAATTGATTCGATTCAAATTGAAATTTGGATATGATCCAAAATAAAAAAATTAATCCTAAAATTAACCGGTAGTGACTCGAAATGATTGAAAAGGTTAGTTAGTTATCGAATTTATTGGGCTTGCAATTGAGGAGTTGAAAATGATCCGACTTAAAGTAACCTGCACTGAATCAACCAAACTCAAAAGTCAAAACAATTCCATAACCATAATCCCAAAAGTCCGAAACGGAGTCGATATTGTATACCAAATTAGATCGGGTCGGGTCGAGTCATTCAAGTGAGCCCACTGGGCACTTAACGGGTAACCCCATGAGATAAGGCCCATACCCACCAGAATAAGAAACAGAACACATTCTTGTGATTCATCAATGCAGCGTTTAAAAAACGCGGGATTTTAAAACACCTGCAATCAAACTTACAAAATTGTGCGTCAAAAACAAGCACAACTATAACGAGCTATCTGTTTCCACACCATATAAATACCCTACCCCCCAAAACTTCCTTACAATCTCATTACTCTTCCTCACAATTCATTCATTCATTCTACACACTTACCAAAAATATCAATGGTACGGTCGGCTACACACTCTTTCTTTTTTATTTTATCTTAATTTTTGAATTTTCTTTTTCTAGTTTTTTTGTTAATTTGTGTTGTTGTTGTTGTTTGTAGGCGTTACCGGATATGAAAACTGTGGATTATCCTAGCGTTAAGCTTGTCCTCGTCGGCGATGGCGGCACTGGTATCCTCTTCATCTAATTCTCTTTATTACTCCTCATTATTTGTTTAACTTTTATTATGTGATTTTTTATTTTAATTACATTCACTTTTTGTTTTTATAATTTTCAGAACTATCTGCACTTGCGTTTGCGTTTGTGTTTTTTTGTTATTTGTTGTTGTTGTTGTCGTCGTCGTTGTTTTAAATCAGTAATCATTAACTCTTCATTACGGAGTATTACGTTTTCGTGATTTTTTCGCTGTTTCTTGATGTTCGATGATCATTCACTTAATCACATTATACTCCATTATTATGTGATTTTGATTACATTTACATGTCTTTGTTGTAGTAGTGTACAAGTTGATTTTAGAAGTATTTGTATTCAATTTGTGATCGTTGAGGTTAATACCGGCACATATTCTAATAATGTCGACGATTTGGTCATTTGGTGTTTGTTTGTTTGTTTGTTTGTGTTGTTGAATATGTGATCATACCTTTTCGAAAAAATATATATGAACTAGTGATCATACAATTTCATCAAATATCTTTTGATACAAAATATACAATCGATTTTGTGTAAAACGTTGTATGCATACAATACGTTAAATATAATAGACGGAGGTAGTTATCACACGCGTCATATATAAAATGAGTTGCATAACTTGGAACGAGATTGTTGTTGAACGAACATAACGGTTTCAGCACAAGTACTATCATGAACGATTTTTACCGTTACATTGATGAATGATGAGACAGTTTCCTCATAATTTCAGAAGATCTCCTTGAAAACAACACTATTAATTTGATGCTCAACTCAAAAGAATCATTTATTTGATTGAAAATAATGTGCTCTCTACTGCATACGATTTCGTTGCCTTGTGGTGTAGATTGTAGAATGATATCGTCACTGCTTAATTTGGCCAATTTGACTGATGCAGGAAAAACAACCTTTGTGAAGAGGCATCTCACAGGAGAGTTCGAAAAGAAATACGAACGTAAGTGTACTGAAATCACGTACCTCTGAAGTCGCTGCAGAATGCATTGACAGTTATTAACAGTGTTGTTTTTTCTGCCTTCTGCAGCAACTATCGGCGTGGAGGTTCATCCATTGGACTTCACAACAAACAAAGGAAAAATTAGGTTTTATTGCTGGGATACTGCTGGTCAGGAGAAATTTGGCGGTCTGAGAGATGGCTACTAGTAAGCATCGTTCTAACTAGTACTCGTTTTCATAATCGTTTTGATCGAAGCGTCTTGGCGTGGTCAGGCCCTGTTCCCTCTGGACTAACATTGCTAATTGTGGTATTTGTTGCAGTATCCATGGTCAGTGTGCTATTATAATGTTCGATGTCACAGCTCGACTGACATACAAGAATGTTCCGACCTGGCATCGTGATATCTGCCGGTCTGTCTCTTATTCTTGTCACTTCAATTCATGTCTCTGACAGTCTGACCTTGATTCAATCACTGTAAAACTATGTTGAAGTTGGCTAATCCTTTGAACCTGTGTTTTTACAGTGTCTGTGAAAACATCCCCATTGTGCTTTGCGGAAACAAAGTCGATGTGAAGAACAGGCAAGTGAAGGCAAAACAGGTGACATTCCACAGGAAGAAGAATCTGCAGTACTATGAGATTTCTGCAAAGAGCAACTACAACTTTGAGAAGCCTTTCTTGTACCTTGCTCGAAAGCTCGCTGGGTAATTAATTCCTAACCGCTCACCACTTATATTGTCCAGCTTTAGACGGTCTTACATGAGAATTTGTGCGGGAATGATGATGGAATGAATTGCTTTGTTGATGTTTATATATAATTTGTGTTTTAGTGATAATTGCGATTAATATTTGCAGAGACCCTGAGCTTAAATTCGAAGGGGACCAAGCTCTTGCTCCACCTGAAATTGTCATTGACCCAGCAACTCTACTACAGTAAGTGTTTTGCATTTCCTTTGTTTTTATGTCGTGAGTTATTACTCCTGAGTATAGGTTGTTTTAATGACAACAATAACGTCATCCTCAACGTCTCAAAACGTCAATTGGAATTTTGGTTTACTCAACAAAACCCCATAGGTTCAAAGTTCAAAGGGACATTTTCAAATGACCCGTCAGTTTTCTCACAGTGCTGTGTTTATGACGTTATTTCAGGCTTGAAATGGAAGCCAATGCTGCTGCTGCAATGCCCTTGCCAGACGATGATGACGCATTCGAGGAGTAGTCAGCTTTTAGAAGGTCGCTCTTTTGGGCATCACAAAGATGTTCAACTTACTTTTGAGGAGGTGCACCTGTTGAAGAACACCAGTGATTACTTAGTATTAGTAGCATATATATACGTTTTAACTGTAGGCTGAGGCGTATCTAAATATCATGCATTCATGCTGGATAGCTTGAACTCCTGCTTAAGTACGTAGAGTAATAGCGATAGACTAGTCTTGAAGCTTGCGAAACAATGTTAAAGAGGTTTATCTAGATTATATATTGTTCTTTGTTCATTCAAAGGTGTTCGGTAACGCAGTCTTTCGCTACCATAATCACCAGCGGGTTTCGTTTAATTTTGAGCTCTATCAATTCAGTACATTTCAAATGGATTATGATTATGATTATGATGAACAAAGCTAAATGCCAAATTGATTCGTTCAACTGAGTTCACTTCTAGTTGTGAAGTAACTTGGCTTTTGTTGCCATATACAATCCGTGTTGAGCAGTACAGCATAAGTTTACGCCGACGGCCATCACAGGCCTCATAAGAATTCCCAGGTCTGCAAACGAACATGCAACCAGCGATCCCAAATTTTGGGCATACAATATGCACAAGCTTTTGTTTCGACGTTCAGACAACATCATTGATAAGGTCTTATTGAACAACATGAGCCTAGTTATAAAAAATGGAAATAGTTAATAGTAAGACATCAATCAGTTTCAGCATTGTCTGGCCCAACGAGGTGAGGCAGATTTGCAAATCCGCAGCTGCTACTGCCAGGTGCAGTTTGCACTCTGCACCAACCAATTGCCAACATCAGTATTTAAATCGAGGAAAAAGTAAACTGAAGCATAATTCAAGTCCTATTGCAAACATTCTTCCTGAACAGTACATAAACAAAAAAAAGATGTTTACAAGGGATCAGAATGCATGCAAAAACCTAGATGATGCATGTCACGGCACATCAGAAGCGTACTAATGGCGCTTGCTGGCGTGCCTTGTTGCGTCAAAGACTCAGAGGTGTGTCCTAGCCACTGCACACTCACTGATTCACCATGGCTGTTAATAAGGATGGAACTCGAACTCGATACAATACTGAGATGGTCCTAGGGTGAGCGGCTGAAAGATCATCAGTCATTTAGTTTTGTACTTTCAAACTAGAGGTAAGATCGTAAAGAGCAATGATCTGCTGAAAGTGTAGTACAAAAATTCTGCAAACTTAGCAAGGCATAACAGAAGTAAAAGCTTGTACAAAGGGAAAGAAAACAAAGTACTTGAACAGTAACGACCAGAAGTTAGGCCAAACTGCCAAGCACCAACCGATACAACCTGATATTTCCGACCAAACCAAAACCGAAACCGACCAGAGATGACATCATCACATCAACATAAACTGAGCGGGCCTATGACCCGATGATGACCAAACACGACATGAAAGATGAAATTGATTATTGATCAAACAAAACCCAGACCCAAAGCTAAGAATTCTGCAGTCGACAATGCGGTGTATTTGTTAATAACTGAGCTATAAATTCAAGGCTGTATCTTACGATGAAAGTTGATAAGAAACATAAATGTATCTTTTCTCATAGGATATGTAAGTCAGCACATTAACTAGCTTCTAACGTCAACTAAACAAATGCCAGCGGTTTCAAATTGGCACGTATGAGCGCAGTGAAAAAGATGTGCAGACTTTACACAAGAATACAAGATATAAGTAATTAGAAACAGCACTAACATCATCAACACAAGATATAGGTATTTCTATCGAACCTTACAAATCTCAAAATTGTTCCTTATCTCATGAAAATTCCGAAGGCATTCGGTAACAAAATCATCACTACAACATAGAATATCCAGCAAGTAGGATATGAGATAACTAACAGAGAAAACTAACCTACGTCAATCATCTATTTAGTGTTTCAGTTTCTTTTTCTTTGATCTGACAGCCTCCGGTGATTCTACTAATTCTTCATCTGCCAACCTTTCATGCTTCCTCTTACGACTTTCTTTCTTGCCCACTGCTTCAGTTTCCATATTGTGCCCATTTTCTCTTCCTTCTGCTTCATCATGTGTTTTTTTCTCGCCAATGACTTCGACTTTGTTTTTCTTTTTCTTCTTCTTTTTCAAATCTTTACTTGCATCAAGGCTTCCCATCTTGTTATCGACCTCATTTGGATTGACGGTGTCATGAGACTGATCATTTTCAATAGAAGGTAGATCGACATTGTTTCCTCTCTTTTTCTTTGACTTCTTGACAGTACCACCGACTACATCAGACACATCATTAGTATTCGCCTCTTCACTAGCACCAAGGCCTTCAGTTTCCATATTGTGCCCATTTTCTCTTCCTTCTGCCTCATCATGTGTTTTCGTCTCGCAAGTGACTTCGACTTTGTTTTTCTTTTTCTTCTTCTTTCTCAAATCTTCACTTGCATCAAGGCTTCCCATCTTGTTATCGACCTCATTTGGATTGATAGTGTCATGAGACTGATCATTTTCAATGGAGGGTACATCGACATCTTTTCCTCTCTTTTTCTTCGACTTCTTGCCAGTACCACCGACTACATCAGACACATCATTAGTATTCGCCTCTTCACTAGCACCAAGGCCTCCAATCTCATTCTTGACCTCACTCACTTTAACGTCATCATCGCCACCATTCGGTTTAACCTTGTCGATGGATGCCATATCGCCATCACGTGCCCTCTTATTCTTTGACTTCTTAGCAGCAGCACCTACATCAACTACATTCTTCTCTTGACCCCCATCAACTCTTCTCATCTCATTCACGACATCATGATCACCGCCATGTTTACCCTTTGCAGCTACCACATCTCCATCTCTTTCCTTCTTTTTCTTCGACATCTTCAAACCACCATGTACATGATCAGGCACATCCCCGTCCCCAGTATTCTGCACTTCCGAGCCAAGCCCAACGCTTGCTGAATGCACATTTCTCGAATGCTCGTCCACATTAACCTCAGAAATATCTTTCTTCTTAAGTTTAGATTCACCAAGTGGGACGATCTTATACTCTTTATGAAGCTGAACAAGTTCGTTGAAAGCAGCAGAAGTACGTCTCAGATAAGCAGCAAAGGCTGGGGACGCTTCATTATCAGAAGCCGTAAATCTGGATATGTATTTGGCAGCTCTGGAAAGCGATATTTGTTGACATGACACTACTTTACCCGACACTGTCTTCATGCTACACCCCTAAATATCCAACTTAATTTGGCTGCCTGCGTATAATTAACATTGCAATTCAACATCCCCACCACTTACAGATTCGACATATGACAAATCATGAAATGTTCGGCGTCGAAAGAGTTTCGAGTTAGCAACGGGAGCAAAACCCCAACAGTTAGTTATTGTTGAGGCTTTCAATGAAATAGAGCCTACATAATTAAATCACAGACAAAACCAGCATAACAAAATCGATTCAAATAACACAAATTCTCACGTGAAACGGTCACCATAGTAAACTTAGCGTGAGACCTCTCACATGAGAGAAGTAGTTGTTTTGTCTTTTTAACTAGAATTTGTTCACAAAATAATACGGAGTAGGTTTCACGGGTAAGACGGTTTCACTGAAGACCTACTATTGAAGTAATATGTCCACAATAACCCAAAAAAAAAAAAAAAAAAACATAAAGAGAGAAGAAAGAAGTACCAGGCGGGAAGGAGGGGAGAAAACCTAAAGAGGAGAGAAGCAGCGGAAGGGGTGTTTGTTAAAGACACAAATTCTAAAACACGAGTTTTGATCGATAAGACGGTTTTATCGGAGATGTTATTAAAATGGGGACACCGGTGGAGACTCCAAACTTTTCAACGTTTGGGCTTTTCAGGTGGACGCTTCCGTTTTTATGTTTTAGGTTTAGTAGTCCAACTTATTTTATTAGCCTTGTAAATCCGACTTAAAAGTTTAAACATGTTAAGTATGATACTTGACTGTTTTATTGTTAAAATGATATATCTGTCTTAAATGAGATTTATTATTTTTTCTTTTGATTTACAAATTCATTTGTTACTTCTTCTCTCTTCTATTCGTATTTTTTTAAATATTTTACGGAAAGTTAATTATACAAACGTTTCGATTCATATAGGTATTTAATTCGATACAAAATTTAAATAGAGTTAAGTATTAAAAATCTCATTTTGGAGAACTTAAATAAAGAAAATAAAATGCATAAATGCATCCGGGTTTCGTTTATATTTGGGCTCTATCACCTCATTACATTTCAAATGAATTATGATTATGCTTATGATGATGAGATGGATAATAAACAAAGCAAAATGCCAAAATGATTCGTTCAACCGAGTTTGCTTCTTATTGTGAAGTAACTGTCATTCAAAGAAACTCGGGTTTTGTTGCAATACAATCAGCGCAGAACAGTACAGCATAAGTTTACAGAGACGGTCATGACCAGCCTCATAAGAGTGCCCTGGTCTGCTAATGAACACGCAACCAGCAAATCACCAATCCTGAATCTTGAGAATACAGCATGCGAACGTCTTTGTTTCGTGGTTCAGACGACATCATCACATAAGCCAACAACAGGAGCCTCGTTAAGTCGTTATCAAACATGGAATCAGTAAATAATAAGACATTAATCAGTTTCAGCTTTTTCTGGTCCAAATGAACGAGGTGAAGCCGATTTTGCATAATAGCTGCAACAGCAACTGCCTGTACCAATTTGCAACGTCAGTATTAAATTTTGAATACGACCGTAAACTTAAAGGTATACATAGAAGCATAATCCAAGTCTAACTACTGCAAGCAACATTCTTCCTGAACAGTACATCAAAAAAAAAAAGGATGTTTAAAAGGGATCGTAATGCTTGCAACAACTTAGATGACTAGTGACAATACATGTCAGGGCATATCACTAGTGAACCTATGGCGCTTGCTGGCGTGCCTTGTTGCATCGAAGGTGTGCACCACAGTCTTGCCCTAATACGTCAAAGGTGTGTCCTGGTTGATGAACATTCACCATGGCCATGTAAGGATAGAGCTGGACCTAGATACAATAATGAGATGGTACCAGGTGAGGATCTTGATACGATTCCCAGATGGTGCTAGGATGAGCGACTGAGCGATCATCACTTAGATTTTTCGCTTTCAAACTGGAGGTAAGGCCGTAAAGGGGCAATGATCTGTTGAAAGATACTACAATAAATCCTACCAGTCCCGCTGCATGACAAGAGAAAAAAGATTGCACAAAAGATAAACCGATATAAACCTGATCTTTCTGACCAAACCCAAACCGAAAACGACCCGAGATGACCTCAACATAACCTGCCTCGGGATATCACCTGATGATGACCCTTCCCGGCCCAACACAAAAGATAAAATCGATTATTGATCAAACAAAACTTGGACCTGAAGCTAAGGATTATGGAGTGAGTGCAGTCAACAATGCGGTGTATCTGCTAATAACCAAACTATAAAACCAAGACTGTATCGTACGATGAAGGATTGATAACACAAATAAACTGCCTCTTTTCTCATAAATGTCCGTACATTAACTAGCGTCTAACTTCAACTAAACAAATGCCAGCTGTATCAGATCCGCACGTATGAGTGCAGTGTAAAAGATGTGCAGACTTTAACGAAAGATCAAGAATAAAACTGGGATCAAATAACTACTTTTGTAAGCATCCATAAATCAAGGTACCTTGTGGAAGACACATGATTCTGGCTTTACATCCGTCAGCAAAGACGCAATCGAGGCTCCAAGTCCAAGATGGCCCCATACAGAGGAATGCAGTAGCCAGCCACGTGTAACCGACGATTTAGCAGCTCGTCATAAGCTTCTAATACAATGATATTGTTGCGGACATGGGCACAATCGCACCGAATTAAGGTGGCAGATCCCAGTATCAACTTATAGCACAGGGACTAAGGTGCAGAAGCCCCTCAATGTGACCCTGGAAATGCAGGGGGAAGTATCAATAATATATTGATCACACATTTTAACATTCACTGACTAAATGCATACAGGATATCAAGTGACATAATGAGTACAACTCTTCTTCAAAATGAATTCGACGTGCACAATTACAGTAAGAAACAAAAGAAACTCTCGTACAAAAAAAAAATGTTTCAGAGTCTGCTTTACAAATGCCATTAAGAGCAAAGATCATGCGGCAACCGGCATTCACTTCAGATCAAATGCACAAATGCCTAGATTCACATATACATACACAAATATAGGAAAGATTGTATTCTATACAGGGATCTCAGTGTCATGGTTTGACGTAAATACTAATCCCACATTGAAGATAACAATATATATAGGCTCAGAATCGTATCCAAAAAGAAAAAGAGACACCCATCTGAACTTCATCTTCGAATAATTCAATACTCTATCATAGTGCCAATACAATGGAGAAAACCAATATGAAGTGATATGAAAAATACATAGCAGGACCTTTGAGAGAATCTAATATTTGCAAGACTTATGACCGACTCTTGAGGGAGAACTAGAATAACGTTTCAACTACTAGGAATGCATATGCTAGATGAAACCAAGTTCCTTATCTCTGCCAAATGCTCGTCATTTGATATATGCAATGAATCCCGAAGGTTAGTCAGTAAAAGTTCTTGTTCCCAACTTAGGGGACCCGACGCATACAATGCTCCTATGGTACAACGATAGGCATGCAACTCTAACCTACGGATTTGGTCAGTCAATGCCTCTTTTGAAGGAAGGATGGGATTTCCTTCCTTGGGTCTCAATTGGCTAGACGACTCGGCGTCACTACATTGACTGTCATCTTCATATCGACCAGCATCAAAAACATGATGCAATTCATTGGAAGGGTTCCTATAGACACTACAGCTACCAACAGATGACAAGACACTACCGTCATCATTTGATTTTAAGCTTATTGAATATGCATATCCAACAGCACCAACTTTTCTCTCCCTCTCCCCCATCATTTCAGAACTTCCATACATTTCGTTGATTAAAGGATGCCTGCATTTTTCATGCAGCACTTCTCGTAAGGATGCAACATTTTCTACCTTTTCAGGTAATCGAGAGCGGTGCATAGCCTTCTTTTTGTGGGGCCTTGCATATGCTTCAACCTGGGGATCAATATCGGATATACGTCTTTTCAAAGGCAATGCTCGAGATTCCAGAAGGCCGTTGGTGTTCCTGATAAATTTGTTATCACCCTTAGTACGTCCACTCATGAAAGCAACCGGTTTCCGTGGCTGATTATAATCATTACAAGATGACGGAAACCTGAACCTCAAATCTTCGGGCTTATTGGAAGCCTACACAAAGCAACAAAATAAAATAAGTTATTTATATGCTACATGATCCAAGAACAAATAACAATTGAGAAAACGATTTCGTGTGTATGTACCTTTCCAATCACAATCCATCCGCCATTCTGCCAACACATTCTTGCACGTACATCATACTTATGAGCTTCAAATTCAACCGCTGATCCAAGTAGCCTAATAAGGACGTGATCACGCCCTGACACCTTCAAAACAGTAGCCATCTTCCACGAGAAGTCGTGCAGCACCTCCACAACATCACCTGGTACCCAATCCTGCAACACATCCACCAGAGGAGGGCATGGTCTAATCGCTTTCCGGGACACTCTCTCAACCCTTGCCTTCCCAAACAGCTCCATATCTCCATCATATCTAACAGTATAACGGTAATGATCACTACCAATTATCTCAGCGCAACGCCAAGATCGTGATGACCCATCCTTTAGGGTCACCACCTCCACTTTAGTACCCTTTTTGAATCTCATTTTCGTTGCCATTGCACACCTGAAATTCAATTAAATTACCTGTTTCAGGAATAAATTAACATATGAAAATGAGTATTAATCACAAAACCGAAATTATAAACTAAACTATGAAATTTTCTAACAAATTAACTATTTGTAAAATGTAAAATCCAAATCACTCATAAGTAATGTATGATCATTATAATGCTTATTATTGAGTAAATCGTGATCATTATTTAAACTTCCACATCCTACTCAATAACGATCAAAAAATCATTATAATGATCACGTTATAGTCACAAAAGGTCCATCACGTGTATACAACGGTCTCATAGGAGAATTACTCAAAACAGATGAAATTAGATTGTTGATCCAAGTAAATATACATAAATAAAACAAACCCAACTAATAAAAAACTAAATTTTAATGTAATAATCTAATATAAAAAGTGATTATATAAGTAAAACACACAAAAATTAATTATAAATTACAATAAATAAAAAACTGAAACATGAAGTAACAATAAAGAACAAAACTTTTTAACAAAAAACATTAATCAAACAAGAAATTAAAACTAAAAATTAATTGGGGATCTTCAATTTTGTAGCAGCTAATTATTTAGTAAAATTACAAATAACAATAATAAACTAAATACAAATAATTAAATTAAATTAAAGGATTAATTAATACTTGAAAAAAATGCTTGAAATTTAAATAAAATAAACATGATAAAAAGAGAGAATTTTAGAGAAATTACCTGATTTTTTATAGAGGAAAGATTGAAACTTTGTGTTTTTTTTTTGGTTGTAAAAGCTGAAAAATATTTTTGAGGCTTTTTTTATTGTTTAATTACGTTTATTTACGTTATATATTGTTTTAAGAGGAATTTATTATATTTTATTTTAATAAAAGAGAACATAACAAATTTGAAAAAATTTGGTGAGAAATGGAGATAAATGGAATTATTTTATATATAAAGAAATTAATTTATGTGACTTTATGGTATGAGAATATTTGATTTCATTTAATAATTTAGATAAAATGTTATTTTTGGAGGAAGTTTATGCTTTACATTATCGAGTCGAGTTGCCAATTATCTAAGAATAGCTTGCTGAAGTGTAACATTTTGTTTATATGCCCGTACTAACTACTAACAAATAAAATAATTAGATGAGTTGATAAAATAATTAAGATTTTTGCTAATTGTAATAAATAAATAATGTTGATCTTTATGAAAGAGCTTAGGGTTCTAAAATACTCTGTTGTTTCATACTCCGTAATTCATATTAGAGTATGTAGAATAGATCCGTGATATAAGTACACGTCGACTTCAATTTAAAAAGATTAACATAAAAATATCAAGGTATATTCAATCAATCCCATATAATATGAATTTTTTTTCTTTTGTTGAGATCGTGTGGAATTTTTTTTATGATACAATGTCATCTTAAATGTCCAACGATATTTAATATCAATATAACTCACGGCCTCTCTATGCTTTAATCAATTAAAACTTTACAAAGTATTAATGATTCATATTGAGTGACACATGAAATATCGTACTCCCTCCATTCAACTCCAACTTGTGCATGATGTCATGGCACACATGTCAATGCGAGTTTTGCAACGTTGATATCTTTAGTTGCATATTATAAACAATTATATAAATTTGATATTAATATTGTATTTAAGAAGACGAATCAAACAAGATCACATATGACTATATTTTCACTTATATATCGTCGATAATTTCAAAGATTCTCTCAAATCTTAAATAGTGTAAAAAAGTGTCATGGAGGAAGTATTAAATTGCTTGAAAATATGAGAAAATCACCTCAAAAATATCATCTTCTAAAATAATCCACAATAAAGAAAAATATTCCACCTTTTAGAAGAGTAAAAAGAATAAATGCCTTGCAAGTTATAACATCGGTTCCTCATCACACCAAAATATTATTTAATTGTTTGAAAACGTGAATAAATGACTTGAAAAACAAAAAATTCTTGAACAATTTTAAGATAAAAGAGAAATATTCTTATCTTTAGAGATTCAAAATGAATAAATACCTTATAGCACAATTTTTCACATCAATCGAAAATTGGAGTACAAAAGCTACGGAAGAGATGCCCCATTACATGATTTTGAGTTTAACTGCATTACAAAGTTATGTTTCCTAGCCATTCCTCGACTAGATCAAACTTGATCGTTTACTCGAGTTTTGATACATATCTCCGACTCCATTGCTCAAACTTAAGATCCTTTCGTAGGTAAGGTTAGTAGAAATACACTTGAGTTTAGGGCCTTGAGAACAACCAAAAAAGGCTAAAACGCCAATGACACATTCAATGAATGAATATTGGGAATGTGTTAGCAACCCGACATTTTGGTTTTGACTCTATTGTGTCGTCGTGCCCTGAGAGAAAACAAAGTTCAAAATATAAGATGAATAGAGCCAACACCTTCACGAAAAGAAACTCAGAGAAAGCAAGATTAACATGATACGCACATTTTGAGCAAATGACAGACCTTGGAACAGATAAGGGAGCGAGGTATGATTTGAAGTTGAACTTTCAGTATTAGGGTTGATACATTCATTAATTTAACTATTTAGTATGAACCAAGTGGGATCGAGTGTTAATTTATGTACATAAAGTCATAAACGTCCATGAACTTAAAAAGTCGGCAAGGTTTCTGGTCAGGTGCCTGCTCGAGAAAACCATAATCTGCCACTAAATTTAAGATATTCATGCATCGTCTATTAAGTGGCATAGAAACTATATATAGTTACTACCCCTTTAACCCTTTTTACTCAGTAAGTTACGGCGTTCCATTTAATGTTATACTCAAATAATCAAGAAAGCGATATTGCTGACACTGCACAGCTTGTTGAAGAGTTCTGAGAGCTTATGGCTTACCGAAGTTCACAGTAAACAAAAGCCGCCTCATCTGTAGCCCTCCTTACTCTATGTAAAACTTCTTACTGCAGGGCTCAAATGATTTCCCAGAAGACGATTTGATCTGGCATCCAAACTCAACCTCTAGCAGTCTATGACTTTCTTTAGAACGATACATCTCAAACGAAGCATCTATGCTATCACCTTTAGTCAATCGGATAGGAGAATCTAAAAGGAATACCTGAGAAGCATGGTTATTGAATCAGCAAAGGATATAGAAATACATCCCCACAGTAAATACAAAAGAGACGAAATTCATCCGATGAGAGACTAAATCAGAATTTAATATAACGTCTACACATGGCCATTTCTTTGGACTGAGAAACTAAGCACAAATTGCTCGAGTTTTACACTTTTACTTACTTGTTGACCCCAATGTGTCCCATTTTCGATGCTAGGAGCAGTTGTAAGCTCAATGTCACTTTTAGCTGGATCTTCAATTCTTCCCTGATATACAGATTGAAAAGAATAAGGACAATATATAACAAAAAGACTCTTGCTTAGAGGTATGGACAGAAAGGGGATAATGTTTAACTCACTCGGAATTGAACATCAAACCAGCCTCCAAATCCACAAAATCTCGTATCCTCTTCGGAGATTGTTGAAAAAAAATTTGATTTGAGTCGAAGGATATCTGCAACTGTGACAGTTGAACAGTCCATGTCCTCGACAACAGAAGCTGTCCCAATTACTCGGTCAGGATGAAGATTGTTCCACAACGACGTCTGAAATAAAAACGCATAAGACATTGACCACTTTTAGAAGCATAGTAAAATGTAAGCTATACAA
>JAUEKU010022554.1:0-14568 GCA_032274805.1 Gypsophila paniculata | reverse complement strand
CATGACGGATGCTAGTTATCTTCTCTGATTGCAGTCTCTTACCTTTTCCATTCACAATACATTAAAATAAAAGTAAGAGTGAGTATATGTTATTGTGCACAAAAGTTAAACAAACGAATGAAATTATATACTGTATCTATTCCGATCATTTGTTTACCTACATATTCTATTTTAGGATATATTATTCATTTGTTTACCTTTTATGTTTTGACAACTTTTATTATACTAATTGACCAGCTTACCCCTATTCATTTTCACAAAACTCTTTCCTCAAAAAACTTCTTGGTTTTTGTGCCAAAATGAAAAGTAAACATATGAGCAAAATGGAGAGAGTTGTATTTTGATTGATTGAGAGTGGAATAAGTAGAAAGTAGAAGTAAGATAACAATCCTCATATTTCATACTAATATTATTATTTGTGTTTTCTCCACATTTGTTAGGGCTAAATTAAATATCAAAGTTATATTTAAATAAAAATGAACTTTTTAAATTACTCATAAAATGTCAATATGTTATAATTAGAGCTACAAGACGATAATACCAGAGATTATCTATTGGTTGGTTACATGATGTTCGATGAATTGATAAGAAGATATAATAGAATGACTTGATATTATCGTGAAATATATTATCGTATTTATTGTACGGTAACGTTACAATATTTCTAAACATATTATGAGAAGATTATGATAACTATAATATTCTTCTAAGATATATTCTTACCCTAATTATTCTTGTAATATATTTTCCTAATATCGTAATCTCCTAATATCTCAAATACACCCTCTCAATAAAAAACGGTGAGTAACAGACGCTGCGTTGCTCGTTCATTTTTTTGACGTTTTTGGTCTGTGATTAACTGATTATATAAGATGAACCAGTTTTTTAAGAGAAAAAGTTTTCTGTTTGTTTTTTTTTTAGTGAATGTTGTGTGTAAATGCGAGTGTTGAATTTGTATAATGATGAATTTCAGTATGGGGAATCGTGGTAGTAAAAAGTTGTGCATGTTTGGAGGGAAACTAAAAGTATTTGAAATAACACCCACTTGCAATACATTTTGGATGGAAATCTGAAATAATTAAAGTTAACCCACTTGCATAAACTTTCTTCTAATTAGTTGTTTTTTCATCTAAACACACATTAAACCCCATGATATCACCTTTTCTTAAAACTTGTGAGATTACATCATGCCCAATTTGGAGTTGAATGGAGGGAGTACTTTCGTATCCTCGAACTAACTTCACTGACTTAACTGAACAGTTCAGGGAACTGTTCAGTTTAAGCTCTGTAACAATTTTACCCAAGTCCCTTACCTTTACAACACCCTCGACTCTATGATATAGCCACTTAGATCTTCTCTTAAAGCTTCATTGCATATGAAAACATCTCAAACATGTCAATACACAACAAACTCAAGAAACATATTAAATGCAAAGGGTGATTAGATTAAGTAACAATTATGTGTACTTGTCGTCATCAAAACATACACAATCCTAACAAAAACGATCCGAGCAGATGATACAATCGAAAATTAAACGAATAGAAATAATAAGAATTGCCACCATTCAATCGCAAGATTGATAGATTGCGAAAAGCTAAAATCTGTGCTGATTAACGATGGAGAAAATTATCTAAAATTTAAGCTAAAATGGAAACCAAAACAAAGAGATTTGAGAGGAAGTAGATGGTGACGATGATTTTCATTGACAATTTTCATTCATAATATAGAGATTCATAATCAGTCAACCTACATAGTTAAGCTTAATATAGGCCTATTGATTTGGAGAATAAAAAAGCTAAATACAATAATTGACTAAATTACCCATACATAAAATATGATACTCCCTTTATTCCAATCATTTTATTTACATAAAAACTTAATCCAAATTCAAAATGATTCAAAATAAACCCAAAACAAACCCCAAGTTAAAAATAATCCGACCAGACTTAACCAGACTTGATCCTAACACACTCGACAAATTCAAAACAACCCAACACATTTTAATCTGAATCCAACCCGACCCGAATAACCCGACCACAAATCAGAAGTCAAACAACTTAAACAATCTATGATCAAAAACCATAGCATTCCAAGTTTCCAACACACAAAAAAGAGTGAGTGAGCGTGGAGAATGAAGAGAAAAGACATGTGTAACTTCACAAACACAAAAGCAACAACAACAATAATGACACGTTCATGCAAACTCATACTTCAACTGTTTGTGCTTCTGATATTGGTGACCACATCAAGTAGTAGTGTGTTCCCTTGTCATACTAATGTCTCCCCAACATGGTACTATTACTACTACTACTACCACCTTACTCTCTCTTTCATCCTCGTCACTTTGCTCTTCTTTCTTCACGCCTTCACCTTGTGTAACTACCTTCCTTGCTTCTCTATCTGTGTTTTTGTTTTCACTCTTATCGTGTTTGAATGCAAACGGGCCTGATCACTTTACAAGTCCAATGGAAATCACATGAGTATTCTCTTTTCCACCGTCAATGTGGGACTACTCACATGTGGTGTGGGTTTTATATTTTCCATTATATTGGTCGTGTTCTTTTGGACTTGTTGTAGATGTATTCTATCCATACGTGAAGACTTGAATTGAACTGAAGTCGAATTAAGTGGGCCATACAAACACTTTTGTGTTGTTGTACTTTGTTTTTTTTTGTTTTGGGTTGGTGGATTGTTGAGTTACTCCCTCCTATTCTTTGGATTTGCTATAATTACAAATGACACGATTATTAAGATAGTGGGTGGATGTGTGTAAGGAGAGAGAGAAAAAATGTGGAATAAAATAAGTTATGTGAGAGACGTTTTAGGAAATGTTGCAAATTCACTGAATGAGTTAAAAGTGGAAAATGTTGCAAATTCAAAGAATGGGAGGGAGTAACTTTTTTGAGGTGTTAGTGAATTAAGTTAGGCCATGTTCTTTTCGGCCGAAACGGGCTGAGGTGAGGTGAGATGAACTTATTGAAACTTAATGAACTTATTGAAACTTAAGTTGAATTGAAACAAAGTTAAATTGGATTGAAACAAGCTAAAATTAAACATAAATGTAATCAGCTGAATTTATTGGATTTGAGTTGAACGATGAAACGAGTGTAAGTTAAGCTGGAAAGACGGGGAATTCATATGTTATAGATTTCTAAGGTGTAGGAGCCCGAATCACTGATGGTTAGTTTGCCTTCCTATGGTTTTTATGCAAACTTAAGAACCCTCAAAATTTGGCATATGTGAAAGAGCTTTAATTTGATAAACTAGTCACGTACCCACATCTGAGCGTCTTAGATTGGTTAGGGAGGGGGGAGGGGAGAGTTAATCACTTTCTTAGGAACTACCCCTTATATCGTCAATTGATTTTAGGATGAAGCCTTCTTAGACTAGCTCGGAAAGTGGATTATCACTCCTTGTAGGTGTGGCCCAACCTGTTTCGCGGTTTAGCAACATAATGTGGCGTACATTTGATTGTGCTTACCTTTAGTTTGGAGACGAGTTGTGGCGAGGAAGGAGAGGAAACGGTTTTCCTCTCCTCTTTATGTTTTCCGATGCTAAATTACTTTTCAAACAACGGAAATTACCCCAAAACTTTGTCACATTGTGGTATGTATTGATCAATGGAATGGTGTAAGCCTGTAAGGCCGGGCAGGCGGGCATCGGATAAATAGCGAAATTGAACAGTGTACTTCTTCATAGTCCAAAAAAAATGTCAATCTTTCGTTCGTGGCTATAGTTTTGATTTAAGATAGAATGGGTGTTTTTCATTGACGGAAAATGTAGGTTTCCTTGGACAGTTGAAACTCGATCATCTGATCGGTGTTTTTGTTGATATTGCATCACTCTGATTGAGCAGAAAGTTCTTAATAGCCCTTAAGTGAGTGTTGTCTGCTACAAAAATGACTTAATACAAGTGCTAGATCATTTGCAAAATCCGAAAACAGCTTCCTCCGAGAGCTAGACATGAAATAACACACATTCTTGACATCTTGCTAGGGGGAACTATAATGCAATCTGTGTGGACTGCAAAAAATGGATTAAGATCCGCTTGTCCCGTGATTATCAGTCTATCTATCTATCTAATGGCCTGTGTACTAAATACTGTATCCGTTGAACCAGGACAGTAAGAAGTTTACTTGTGAGGTTGGCAGCAACTCATCGGAAAGTGGTGATGGTAATTTTACCATACAAGATGCATTCGGGATGCTGGATGCTGGTTTTTTCACCAAGGAAAAGGTCATTCGTTATGGTTTTTGTTGTCGTGACAATTTTTGTGTGATCACCGTTCCTAGGTTCCTGTGCTAGATTTAAGATCTATTGTCATTGATGGCTATCTTTGATTTGTGAAATGACTTTGGTCGCGTCTTTTTTGTTTCATTTAGATGGCGGATATAGTGAAGGAAGCCACAGAATTCAATCTCCCTACTACCAGAGCGGATCGGAAGTTGGTTGCTATGAAAAATGGAGGATTGAACTACCCGTCCGTTTTAACTTTCCGTCCTGATTGGGGTGCTGCACAAGAAGAAACAGCAAAGAAGAATTTTGCGTATCCTTCATCAGCTGACATTCAGAAGCCTGCCGATGAAGAAGATATTGCTTTCATGAATGTGAGATTTCTTTACTATATCCATTTTCAAACAACTATGATTGATGGGTCTTATCCGTGTACCCTTCATTGGTTGTGATTAATCTGGATTTGTTTCATATGTTCAGATTCTTGAACTTGGGCAGCTCATCAAGACAAAAAAGATTTCTTCTGTTGAGCTTACTGAAATTTTTCTCCGTAGGCTGAAAAGGTACGACACACCTTTTTCTGATAAGTTTACTACCCCTTTCTACATGATGGGTGGTTACAGCAAACGCTTTTCATGCGGATTCAACAGTATCCCCATAAGGCATTAGCAAATTTGAAACTTTCCTTCTATGGTGGAACGGGTGTCAAATCTAATAAAGTAGGTTTTACCCTAGTCACAACGACACTGCTATTAATTTACCTTTAATGAGTAAACACTACTGGCTTACTTTTCACCACCAAATGTAGGTACAATCACGTTCTCCAAGCTGTGGTTACTATAACAGAAGAATTAGCATACAAGCAGGCCAAAGAGGCTGATGATCTTCTTTCTCAGGGAAAGTATTTAGGTATTTGCATTCTTTCTTCGTCTCTGTAAAGTATCTGTATGATGGTGCATGTTAGTAGTCTCAAGTGATTTGTAACTAAAGTTTTTCATCAATGCTATGTTTGTTATGATCGTTGTTGCTATTCTGTAAAATATCTAAATATGCTTTCAAATTTCAATATACCTAAGTTGGAAAGTAGTTGAATTTTGTGCTTTGGAGATAGTTTTGCCGTTTCTGCAGCTCATAGAAATCAAGCAATGGATTACTGCATGAGGTTTATAGGAATAAATTATACGGAGTAGCTTCTTGAATCTTGATCACTAAGGATGACTGTAATACTAGGGGTTTTCCGTAAGTTGCTTTACACAAATTCAAGGAATATAGAATCTGCTGTATTTTCCTGTATTCGAATTGTAAGTTAAGTGGTCTGGTGTTTACACAATCTTTTTGTATAAATGTTTCTTAGGTCCGCTCCACGGGATTCCATATGGATTAAAGGATATAATATCAGTGCCTCACTATAAGACAACGTGGGGTTCTGGCAGTTTCAAAGATCAAGTACTCGATATTGAAGCTTGGGTTTATAAAAGGTATTAAGCAGTCAAGAAATCGTGATGCCTGCAAAAGCTCAATTATGTTTCCCACCTCTATTGATAATGAGGGCAATTCATGCGCCATTCCCGTTTTAATGGCAGGGGTTGGTTCTTGTGTGTGGCAGGTTGAAGTCAACGGGTGCAGTTCTTGTTGCGAAACTGGTAAGTGGGTCACTGGCCTATGATGATATCTGGTTCGGGGGAAGAACAAGAAATCCATGGAATATAGAAGAGTTCTCTACGGGTTCATCTGCTGGTCCTGCTGCTTGCACTTCTGCAGGTTTCTTCACCTTCGTATTGAATTAAGATTTTGCACTTAATTTTTGTTGTCTTTGGAAAGCGAGAGTTCGACTAGTTTAATCCTTTAACGACATCAGTTGTGTAAAGTCCAGTGACTCCCGTCTACTCCTGAGTGAAATGTTTATTAGTTAGACTTTTAGCGCGCTTTCTATAGTGAATTTTAATAGAGTGAAGACCGGAAGAGGATTTCAGATTCTCAGCCTCCTGACCTTTGATTCTTCTTTGATGATAGGCATGGTGCCATTCGCCATTGGGTCAGAAACCGCAGGGTCCATTACCTACCCATCTGCTCGGTGTGGTGTAACAGCTTTACGTCCAACTTTCGGCACTGTTGGTCGAACAGGTGTAATGAGCATATCAGAAAGCTTGGTAAGATTTCAATTTGTTCTCGTGTAGTCATGTATTATCTTATATTGTGTCCTGTCTTTAGCCATCTTACTCTCATTTAGCAGAAATTTCGGAATCTCACTGCTATCTGTTATACAGGATAAGCTTGGTCCTTTCTGCAGAGCTGCTGCAGATTGCGCTGTCATTCTGGATAATATTCGAGGGAGAGATCCCGATGACTTGTCTTCACGAGACATGCCATTTGATGATCCTTTCCATGTTGATCTCACAAAGCTTACCGTTGGGTATCTTGATGATGCTGAAATGGAGGTGCGGGAGATTGTAAACTTTGTTGTTGGTTATGTACTTATGTACAGCAGACTGAAGAATTTGACGAGTCCTTTTCTTGTTTAAGACCCACAATAGAGTTCTGGGTCTTATTTACATGATTTTAAACCCTGTTGCTTTCCGGAATTTCAGGTTGTTAACATTCTTAAATATAAGGGCGTTAACATGGTACCTTTCAAGCTAAACTACACAGTTGACTCGGTCCAAGGAATCTTAAATTTCACAATGGATGTGGAGATGTTGTCTCACTTCGACGAGTGGCAGCGCTCTGGGCTTGATGATGCTTATGAAGCCCAGGATCAATGGCCGTATGAGTTGCGTAGGGCAAGAGTCATTACAGCTGTGGATTATTTGCAGGTTAGTCATTTCTCGTAGCTATTATTGTAACAGGAGACCGATTTTTTGCAGGTTAGTCATTTCTCGTCTCTCTTTTTCTTCCCCTTAGCGTAAATATATAGATATCTTAGAGAAGCTAGTCTAGTAATCTTAGTCTAGTCTTCTTTTTATTCTTGTGGCCTGTGGGCTGTCTCTTTCAATTATATGAAACAATCAGCGTTTTGTATTGGTGTTGTCCCATGTTACCATATTTCGACACTATTCTTCTACTGTTTTTCGGTTTTATAAACTTCAGTTCCTTGTGACTGTTCATGTCTGCTGTCCCCATATTATTTTGACAATAATCTTGCGTTGCTTTAAACTTTCAAAACTTGAGTTCTACGAGCAAATTCCTGATTATTATATGAAATTATTTCTTATCTATTCAGATTGATTTTATACATTGGTCAAAATTCGCGTCACATATTTTGAACAGTGGATAAACTATAAAGGAGTGAAGGGTGCATGAGCTTTCGTTATCCTGAGAAGATCGATCTCATGGACCAAAGAGGAAATCTCTAACTGATCTTCTTGATGATTTTCCAGGCTCAAAGGGCGAGGGGAAGATTGATTCAAGAAGTGCAAAAAAGTTTTACAGTTGATGCGTTCATTGGCAATGCAACCGACTGGGAGAAGGTTTGTGTGGGAAACCTTGTTGGCATGCCGGTCATTGTAGTACCGGTTGGTTTCGACCAAATCGATAATCCACCTCCCAGTGGCACTCGAAGGAGAAAGACGATAACTACTGGCATTTATGCTCCTCCTCACCGTGATCATATAGTAAGCCTCCTTAATTTAGCACATGGATAAAACCCTCTTCATAATATTTATATCGATCATTTGACTCAACAACCTTAATTGACGTTTTCTTGCCATATAAAAATTGTGGAACACTCTAAAACTAACATTGGGAATTTTGTAATTTTGATAAATCTAAAGTGATAAATTTCGTTTTATCTGTAGTCTGCATACAAATATTCGAAGGAATTATTGGTCAAAAATCAAAACGTTGATCACCGAGTCAAATGAGGATACTGAAAATGGGATGAATGTAGTGCTTGTTTGATCATTGTTTTACAAGCCGTGTAATTATGTCCCTTACCTGCTGTAGGCCTTGGCATTGGCAATGGCTTACCAATCAGAAACCGATCATCACAAACAGCGTCCGCCCATTGACAATCTTGGTCCCTACGACTTGATTTCGAATGAACCGAGTTCAACATATCCACCTCGGCAATTGCGAGGTTGACACGTAAATGCAAAATGTAAGTGTTCCTCGAATGCTGTGAAGAATATGAATGATGCTAGTGATTTGCTTGAGAGGGTCACTCATTGAGGGTTGCTTAGATGTTATTATCGGTGCTGTAAGATTTAAACATATCCGAGATTGTCTCCGATTACAAATTTTATTCTGCATAATAGACTGGTTTATGTCGTGGGAGTCATGCCTACGATAAGACGTTTATTTTCTGATACGTGTTAATTCTAATAGTTTTGGTTCTCGGTGCAGTGTTTGGGGGCTTGAAGCATACTATGGAACCAAACAAATGACTTCTGCCTTGCGTTTACTGATGCAAATTTGTTGTCAGCTAGTAAAAATTACGGAGAAATAATAAGTGAGCAGTTCTTGAAGGCATATGCAAGTATGCAACTGAGGGGCGACCGAAAATCAAAAGAGCTCGGATTATCAAATTCTTTTGTTGTTATAATTGGGCTTGTTCGGAAAACTCGGATTTTACCGTCTTGAGATGCTTTGTTATACTTAAGGTGTTTTTTTTGTGTTGGAAGAAAAATTATCTACAAGGTGTTGGTTACTAGAGAGTAGAGGCTCCTTGAATTTTTACCCAAGATAAATGGCGCCATAAAAAATAATCGTATTTCATTTCACTGAAGAAAAACTACATAGCAACGTCCGGGCCCCGGGGGTTGTAATTGTGAATTAGAGGTCACCCTTAGGTTTTGGCTGTAATGTCGTGACTCGTGACCCATATTCATACCATGCTTACAAGCACAAAGAACACTTAGGAGTTGTAGAACCAAGAAATATGGGATAGTGTATCGGTCTGAGTCGTGATCTAAACTTATACAATGACCACTAATACCAGGAAGCCAGGTAAAATGATGGAATAAAACTGAAATAAGATTGTGACCTTAAAACTCTCTTGCGAGAGGTATGATTGGTGTACGACTACGACCACCTGATGACGGTTGATATTGAGGACGTGTTCCGCCTTTCACTTGCTCCAGCCTTGAAGTGATAAGTCGTAAATTTCAGACTGGTGACAGGGAAAATGGACATTCCAAAATTATTTTTCCAAATCAACTACTGTAATTCCTTTCTTCTTTGATGGCTGATTGTTTTTTTCAAAGAAAATCCGTAAAGATTTGATCACCTTGTCGCCAGACATGGGACATGTCATCAACTTGAGAGCAGATCGTCTATCGCATTTCATATCTCATCATATAAGCCATCTTTCTAAGAAACACAAGATGAGACATAATTTATACAATCACATACGAAACTTTAGATTTTGATTTTATATGAAACCAGAACCGAAAAATTTTAACTATCGCGCGTGAAAAATTCCACAGATCAATCAAAAACTAGGTCGATCCAAGCAAATACTGTTAGATCCTCATTTACACTCCTACAAACAGCTGAATAACTAGTGCTATATAGTTCATTTCTCAAAAAACTCTCTTGCGAGCTGGCATCGATACTAGATCAGAACATGTAACCCCAAGAAGCAACGATGGCAAAGAACACAAACCCATCTTTTTAATCTCTCTAGTTATCTCGCCTTGTTCTCCTGCGAGGAGCAGCAGCTTCTTCCTTCTCATTTTCATCTTCCTTTTCCTCTTCCTCAGGGCTTTCCTTGGTTCTTGAAGACTCGGGAGCAGCAGGTTGAGCTGCTTGAGGGGTTGAGGCCGCCTACAGAAGTTTTATCCAAACAAAACAAATTAATGAGTAGAAAATTATGAAAATGCAAAATGAAACTCTCTAATCCATCTATTTTCTTAAGTTGCTCCAAAATTATAAAACGAATAATTTTACTCGCTGTAATCTATCCGTTTTTACCTATGTTTTACATTTGTAAAAACTACTCTCGGGTCCATTCATGAATAAACTTCTTCTCTTTGGGAGTTCATGAGTAATCTTCGACTTGTAATCTCTCTTTTTTACGGTGTTATTAGTGATCATCATAGTTTACGGCCCACATTATTAATAATCATTTCAGGGAGCAATGCCAGTTCTCCACGTGAAGATGTCGGCAGGGATATGGAAATGTGGTAGGCATACTTACAGGTTTCTTTCCACCGAAAAGAATTTTGAGCACAAGACTAATAAGGACAACTGCAATAGAGACGAGGACACCAATGGTGATGTTGGGTTGTGTCTCGGCCTTCTCAATAAGTTCCTGCAGAAAAAAAACAAAAAAATAAATATACTTTGAAAGGCATAGATAAGATAAGAAGTACTCTTTCGACAAAGCATTTACTTACATGGAGTTTAGGTTTGTATGCTTCCAAGAATGGGACGTCCACGACTTTGTACAGGAGATCAAATACATTTTTCTGAAATAGAGAACAAAGTGTTTCAAAAGACAGGCGATGGAATGGCTGAATAAGACCGGCAATATAATCAAAGACAATTCGATTCCCACCTTAATTCCTGATAAGCCTTCAGATGACTTAGCAGCAGCCTCCTCGGCCTTTTGCTTCTCTTTCTCTGCGTTGAACTTGGGCTTCCATTGGGTTGCCCTGTATGACTCAGCGGTCTTCTCATCGCTAGCGATCAAAATGTTGTCAAATAGTATACCATCTTGCATGGTCCAGATTTCAATGCCCACTGCAGCAATAGGCTCAAAGTTTGGAGACGAGAGCTCGAAGTAGTCAGGATTAGGAATCTCTTGTGGCTTCCAAATGCCCATGTAAGCTGGGTTATCAATCAGTGGGGCGTGCCATTTCCCCTTGTATGCAGGGTTTCTCTTCATTGGCCTCTTCCACTCACCGCAGCCAGGAGCTTCCACACACAGTGGATTCGCAATTTTTGGTGCCTCCCATTCACCATCCTCTTCGTCATCCCAATCGTCGGGCTTTGCTGCCTCTGGGTCATCAATGTCCTCTAACTCGTCATCCAACCATCCTTCAGGTTTTGTAGCCTCCTCATCTTCGATCTCCATTGGTGCATCCTCATCCCAGTCATCAGGTTTTTTAGCCTCGGGGTCAGGAATCTTTTCTCTCTCATCCCAGTCCTCAGGTTTCTTATCCTCTGGATCAGGAATAGTCTTTGATGGGATGATAGCAGGTTCAAAATCATCGCCTGTTAAGAAGTTGGCCTTCTTCTTCTCCTCGCCATCAACCAGGATACGAACCCCATTGTCAGGTGTCAAGATCGCTGTGTACACATGGCTCAATTTATCAGACGGCACAGTTGGTGGAAACTTAAGATGGTGCTCGACATATTCTCCACTTTTAGGATTCTTATGTTTCAGGATAAAATGAACCTTGTTCGTGGATCCACATTTGTCAGGTCCGAACATGATAGAGTACGGTGATTCATTGTTGAACTCCTTTGGCACCCATCCAGCCTCCTGAGGACGGAGATATTTCAAGTAAGCTCCTCCACACTCCAGACCGTTCTGGAAGCGAGTTTCAAATTGGAGAACAACAGTTTCTTCCTTCAAGTCCACAGGCTTCTCAAGTTCTTTCACGATGGCATACTTTCTTGCCTTCTCGCTGACAAGAAGCCCGAAATCATCATGCCCTTCACTTTTCTCGTGCTTCCAAACACCTACACAAAAGCAAGACATTATTGATTTCAAACTAGTCACAGCAGACATCACACATTAAAGTTTTACTTGTCTGTGCGTGTGTGCGAAGGGTTGGGGATAGGGTCATCATTACTAGTTGCCTAAATCTTCATGTTCATTTGCTCTAAATTGTTAGCTAAAAGTGAGACTTATCATACAATTCTCCTGTCGAATTAAAACCAAAGAAAAGAGCAAACATACCCAATATAAATAGAGGGTACAATTCCCAATGTGTAGTCTAGAAGAAAAATTTGACCGGGATCCGAGTTTCCATTTTTTCGAAATGTGAATGGAAAATGACAATGCTAATATGCTATACAACTAGGTTACCAAGTTCACTATAGCTCAAGTGAAATCCAAATTGGTTTACAATTTTCCGTGTATTGATATCATGACATCTACAAAAGGGGGTACCGGCGTGACTAAGGGGTTGCGTGGCCAACCCACAGCAGCAGTATGGCACGTGTGACTCGTATGCATCAAATTGATTTCACCTACCAACTGACAAACTACCACCAGTTTTGAAAGCTAAATTTTCAACATTTTCGGTAAAAATATCACGCCGGAAATGTCAGTACTGTGGGCCATATGCAAACAAGGAAAACCAGAACCCGAATTCATAGATCAAAGGAGGCACACAAAGTTCCATCCGATTCAAAATACCTTCTATATATACAATGTTTGATTGATTTTGACATACATTTCAAATGTCGTGGGACATCAGTTTCTAGTGGACTATATTTAAAGCAAATGAACAAAGTCCATCACTTCCATTACGAGCACTGGTAAGTTTAGCTTCGACTCCAACTTCTTAAAACTTGTACAATCGTGAAAATAGAAAGTATATCTATAACTCAGGAAGTATAATTAAACACATCCTAAACTCGAAAATACGTGCACCAAAAAAAAAAAAAACTCGAAAATACGACACATCTCACCATCATTCCACACAATCAAGCGCAACACCAATTAAATAGCAACTAACTACATCAACATAAACAATCAAATTACCGCCATCACCGCTACTTTAGCATACGATGAAAGTATCTCGATCAGTCACATTACTGAAACTAAATACGGAAACATATCGACTATTATTTCATTAAGTAACTAAAATCGATAAAATTGCACATAATTCAGGCTGTTTAAAACTACATAATGAGCTAAAATACGAGATCAATACGACAACAACAACAACAAGAACAACAAGAGCAATCAACTATCTAATCGAAAAATCGAAGTAGAAATAACAAATTACCATTATATTCATCCTTCTGAGAAACAATCCACCTTCCTTCAAATGATTCGTCAAACGACTCGTAAAATATCTGTTTTAATCAATCAATCAATCAATCAACCTCATCGAAAACAATCAACATATCAAAGCCCTAACTTATCGAAAACAAAACAGGAAATAAATTAAACAGTAGCTCCTATGTGAGACCGTCTCACGACACATATTAAAGCAAACAAAATCTGTTCGAGTCTCACACGAGAAATAGCGATAAATTACACTAGTTATCACGTGAGACCTACTGATAATAGTAGTCCTCACGTGAGACCTACTGATAATAGTAATTCTCTTGTTAGACCGTCTCACGATATGAATCAAACAAAATCTATTCAAGTGTCACATGAGAAATAGTGATAAATTAATATTAATAGTAACTCTAACCGTCTCACACTAATTTAGTGCGAAACGTAAAACGAATAAAACTATAAATTACCGTTATTCCTGCGATACCTGAATAGATTTTGTATGATTTATTCGATGTATCGTGACGCGGTCTCACTGGAGCTACTTAGTAAAGAGCTTCTTATGAGACCGTCTCACGTGAGAATTTACGATAAATTAAAACTTACGGGATCAGAAGCACGAAGAAAAACAGCGAAGCAAGAAACAAGTAAGAACACTAGCAACTGAAGCTTCTTCATCTCCATTAATGGAAGTTTTAAATCAAAATTACAAAGATTTTTTTTTTTTTGAATTAAAATTTTATATTATGAAGATATAAATACAATTTAATTTAGTTTAATTAATTTTTAGGGTTAGTTGCGAAAGAAGTGCATCGATTCAAAGAAAAGTCTAGAAATTTTTGTGATTTTTTTCTGGTTTCTACCAATCAGTTTGTAGTTCACTAGTATTCTGACCAATGGTTGCTTGCCACGTAAGCTTTATCTACGTTTTGTGGGTGTTCGACCCGGTTTGTTGACCCGAGGTTTGGGTTTTTGGTTTTTCAGTTTGTTAGTTCACTTTGTAGTTTGGGTTCACTTTGGTCTCTTTTGCACTTTATTTTGGGAAGATGTGCAAAAAGATATTAGCCCAATAGGCCAATATTAGGGAGACGTACTCTTTACAAATAATTATTATTCGATACAGACACACTATACCCAAATTGTCCCCCTCATTTCCCCTCCCATCTTTTTAACATATTACTTTTCTCTCAAATTTTTATCTGTAAAGACTCAACACAGATAATTTTCCCTTTCATTCTCGCCTTGCAACCGATCTACCACCCGAGACACACCCCACTCTCATCCTCTTTTATCATTTTTAATTATTATTTATTTTATAATTATTTTTATAATCAGATTATTTAACACCCGTTTTTATTATTTTAATCAACACAACAAATTAACAATAATAAGAATCAATAAGATATTGTCCAAAATATTCAATTATTATATA
>JAUEKU010022444.1:0-14569 GCA_032274805.1 Gypsophila paniculata | reverse complement strand
TTTCACTTATATATTGCACACAATTTCGAAGATTCTCTAAGCTCATGAATAGTGTCAAAAAGTGAAACGCACAGAATAGACTTGAATGGAGGGAGTAGGTACTTATTATATACGGAGTACTCCTTTTATTTCACTCATTTAGCACTACCAGTGGCGGAGCCAGGATTTATCTTTAGGGGGGCCCGGAAAATTTTAGGGGGAGCGGGGCCTTTATAAAACAAGAAAAATTAGAAAAATTTCGAAAATTTTAGTTAAAAATCGATTTTTTTTCAAAATTTAGGGGGGCAGCCGCCCCTGCTAGCCCCCCTCGCTCACCCCTGAGCACTACGAGTACTTATCTTCTATGACATTTTCACTTATTTAGTACAATTTTCAAATTCTATCAATTTGTACCATTAAAAATGACCAAAATAACCCTACTTAATCCATATACGGAGTATAAAGCTTTCATATCATATAAAATGACCATTATAACCTTATTTTTTGAAAATTTCTTAAAAATTGTACAAAAACTAATGTGGTTATATGCTTATATCAATAAAATGAAGGAAGAAAATTCTATTCAAGTATTAAAGAAACGTAAATATTATTTAAAAACATCGAAAAGAGACGGTCCGTAACAACGATAATACTCGTAACATTTTGTCAAAACCAACTTCACTTGTTATTATGCACTTCATAATCACACCTCACGTCTACTCTCTACTCCCTCACTTATTCACTCATTCCTCTTCACAGTCTTCACGTTTTCTCACCTCTCACTCTTTTTCTTCTTCATTCTCACTTAATTCCCCAATTTTTTTCCCTAAAAAATCAATCAATTCCAGTTTTTTTTAACTAAAAGTAATACACTTTTGATCTCCCTAACATTTTTCCCTCTTACCCACATTCAAAAATCCCACCTTTTCTAATAAAAAGACGGTCTTTCACAATAAATCGTCAAATTTAACCCAAACCCATGTCCAAAAATGGACCTAAATCATCGGATCTAACCAAAGTTTGAATCTTTTTAACAAACCAAAACGAGGGTTATTACTTATTACTCGGCTACTCCCCATTTCCCGGAAAAAAAAAGACGGTCTTTCACAATAAATCGTCAAATTTAACCCAAACCCACGTCCAAAAATGAACCAAAATCAGTAAATTAAACCAAAGTTTGAAACTTTACAACAAAACAAAATGAGGGTAATAACTGAATCATGGTGTTTCTGCAATGGTGGTGGAAAATCAGAGAAAATCAAAGCATCAATCTTTAGTACCAAGAGTTGTGCAATGGTGAAGCTGTCGTCGTCGTCGTCGTCTTCGTCGTTGTCATCTTCGAATGAGGCGCATTGTACAGGTGTTTTGATTCATAGGAACCTTCTGTTGACTACACATGGGAATATTGGTTCTGTTAGTGCTGCTGAAAGTGCTGAGATCTGTCTTCATAATGGTGTTCCTGCCACTCTTGTCCCTCACAGGTCGGGTTTTATGATCGTTGTACGCGTATGACGGGTTGATTGTGATTAAAATGTGGCTATTTTGTTGCTTACTGTGGCTATTTCTGAGTAAATTGTTACCGTTTTTAGATAAAGTCACAGCTTAATACTCGTTTGGTTCAGTCATTTGTTTATCTTTTTATTTTGAGAATCACTTTAGAATGCCGGTTTTCTTCTCATACAAGTGGTCGCATTTTGATAATGGTCACAGTATTCGTTAGAATGGTGACGAGGAATGCTACGTGTAATATCTTTTTTGACAGTCTCTTCAACAGTCTACACTTAAAATATTATATACTCGTATGTAGTATCATCCACTTGATTTTAGTGTATATTTGTTTATTCGATTGTAAGAGGAGAATGAGAGACTGTCCGAAAGAGACTCTACGTACCATTCTTCAATGGAGACATTTTAGTCACCATCAGTCCGTCGTACATGATTACTCTTGATTTTGGTTTCAATGTAATTTTGTTTTTTGTTTTTAGCTGCTTTTATTATGATTATTAAGGTGGTTGTTGTTGTGGGTTGTCGTGTTTGAATGAAATGTGGATTGTTTGTTTTATTTATTTATTTTTTGTTGTTGTTGGTGTTGTTGTGAAGATGGGTTATGTCTTATGAGTGGTTGATATTGAAGAATTGCCTGCTTGAGTCACCTGTTTTTTTTTTTTTATCATATGAGACGGTTGTATGCAAACATGTATAGGCGTATAGCTGTATAGATAACCAAGCTATTTAATACTCCGTATTGTTTTGTCATTCAAAGCTAGGGTTAATGACTTGGTTGTATGCATAGAACCGTCTTTCAAAAGACGGATTCATAATCTTCTGTGTGAGTCTGTAATGGTTTTGTGTAAATTCTTTCTCTGGATGTCATGCTATGAAATTTCCTTTATTGGGTCAACTGGATATGTAATGAGTATTCTCTTCCCAAATTTTGTTGATCTTATCGCCATGTTGATGTCAGTTGTGCGAAATAGGAATTGCAAGGAGTAGTTCTTTCGTTGTTACATATGAAGTTATTCAGTACCTAATGATAGTTTTTGACATTTTGGTGTTGTTTCTTGATAGGCAAGTGTGGTTGTAAATTACCAACTGCAATATCCTTCGGGAGATTAGGCACTAGGGTCATGGCCTCGTGGGATGGTACCATGTGTATATTTTTGATTGATGATGTGGTTTCGTCTTTGTAGCACTGTCCAGCGGAAGTCAAGCACACGTAAACCCGTTGTTTGGATATAAGTTTGAAGTAGGAAGGGGAGGTGAGGGAAGGGGGCCATTTTCCTTCCAAATCTTTCTTATATCACCTTGTTGACGGGGAAAATGGAGGCGTGCTGGTTGACCTACTATCCAAACTATGTTAAGTACAACCCTCCCTTGCGCTCCAAATCCTTTCATCCGACAAAGTCAGACCAAATCTCATGAACCTATGATATGACAGCTTATATTCTGTGAGATGTTTGGGTTTTAACATGGCACAAGTCATGACAGGCTGTTCAGTGACTTAGTCAAGTGTTGGTCTGTTGGAGCATGTGATAATGGCTGGCAGCTTTCGAATTATGTGATTCACTAATTCACCAGCATTTGCTACATGTCCTGGAATGATTTGGTCTTATTGTCTGCTAGTAATTGGCTGACCGTCTTATTTAAATCTGTCATCATTGTTCCACGATCTGATGACTGCAGTTATCAGCTGTGTATTTATCACTGTGATTTAGATTTTCAACGAAAGTTTTGTACTATATTAGGAATGATATGAGAAATAAGTTGGGAAGATAATTTGGGACAATATTTGATGGTGCACACTGCACAGCCATATCCGAAAAGAACTTTTAGGAATTCGTACGATTGTTATTGTTCATTAGATCCTTCTTATCTGATGTCTTCTCTTTTTGTTTTTATCTGTGAACAGGTTTTTTATTACCAGTTCTGTTCTTGATCTCACAATTGTGGGTTTAGATACGATTGAAGGTGATTCGGCTGCTCATGGTCAGCAAGCTCAGTTCTTTAAGCCCTGTTCGAAATCCAACCTCGAGTTAGGCAACATTGTTTATTTGCTCGGACATGCTGAGAAAAAGGAGCTGACAGTCGGTGAAGGAAAAGTCGTCATAGCCACCGATAATCTCATTAAACTATCGACAGAAGGTTTTACTTGGAGCCCGGGATCAGCTGGCTTCGATTCTCAGGGTAATCTCGCGTTTATGATCTGTGATCCGATGAAATTAGCCACTTCGCCAAATGCTAGGTCGTCCTCAATGTCTTCATCGTCGTCCGCTTCTTGGAAAAAGGATCTTCCAATGCAGTTTGGAATCCCGATGCCCATCATCTTCGACTGGCTGAATCAGCATTGGGAAGGGAGCCTTGACGATCTTAGTAAACCAAAGTTACCGCTGATGCGATTAATGTCAGCGGGACATAGAAGCGAGCATTCATGTGCATCGTTTACCATGAGACAGGTTTTCAAGGCAACTGAAGAAATTGAAGTCAGCGCGTCGTCTTCTAATATAGTGTCAAAACCTAGAGAGCCAGCTGTACAAGGGTGCTCAGGAGGTGTGCAAACGAGTGAGGACGGAAAAGGAATATCACAGCCACACGCGGTCACACACATGCAGGGAATCCCGACCCCGGAAATATACGAGTCACGAAAGGTGACTGCCCATCCCGTCAAGAAGATGGAAACCACGCAAATCCACCTTTTAGACATCAATTTTCCGCCAAAGATTCACAGAGGAGAAAAACCCATGAAAAATTTGACAATAGAAAGTGAAAATCAATCAAATAACCAAGAAATAGCCATTGATGGTCTAAACGAAGACGCTGCCTCTACTGGTTCAGTGGGCGATGCACACAGCGAGGTTCATTCTAGCTGTTCACCGATTGCAATGTCAGAGGCGAGAGACGAGATGAGCAGTGAAGTAGAGACGTTATATTCGGCGGAAACTGCGGAAAGTAGAAACTACACTAGCCCTCGGGAGGGGAGGTTTCAGCCGGTTGGGAGGAGCCAAAGTTGCGTGAGCTACAACCGGTGGGGGCCTGTACATAGAAATCCTGTGGCAAGAAGATCGTCTTTGGAAAAGCAGAGAAGTTTTATGCAACCAAGAAAGACCTACTCACAAGGGGCTCCGTCTCATAAGACCATGGATTATTTCAGTCCTACCGTCTCGTCTATAATGAAGAAGCGGAACAACATGGAGCAACAAGTGGTCAAGCCACAGCCGCCTGTCAAGCCTCGGCCAACCGCTGCAGTACATTCTTCTCCTAGGTGGAATTTTTGATGTATCTATTATAGACTGAAATTTAGAGCAAAAAAACAGGCAAGTTTACTCTTATCTCCTTTGGTGATGATTAGTTGGTAAGTGGAGCAAACTCACTCATCTGTTTCCATTTTCCGATACCTAAATTAATTTGTTGCCGTCTACGTTTCTATGAATCAAATCAGCTGCAAGTGTCGGAGATGACACGGTGTAACAATGCCACCTATCAAGTAGAGTTTATTTTGTGAAAAAGGTTTAAATTTGGCCTAAACAAAGTTTCAAAGTGTTTGAAGTATCGAAAACATGATAATACTCTTTAAGTGTTCAAGTAGCATAGTTGTCAGGAGTCGTTTTGCAGATCAACCACCCTTAAACTAAATTGAAAGTTCCTAGAACACATATAATTCATGTAAAAGCATACTGAATTGTGTCGTCATGATAGACCTTGCTCTAATCGGGTTCTTTCTAGGCTAAGAACGAGGCACAAGAATTTGAATCGACAGTCATGATATTTACGTCTTAACCACAACACGAAGAGAAAGAAAACATACGACACATAAAATCAGCAATAATAAGTGAGTTATAATGTCATGTTGCATGTGTGGACATATATGTGACAACAATATGTCAAGGAATGCAAGCAAAGGAAGAACAACACTTGGTGTGGTGACTACAAATGGCCAACTGAATAAAAAGCTGACGAAATTCATCCACATGCCATGTATCATCATGTACTCTTATGTTGTTTTGCATGGTGTAATGTGTGGATATTATGAATATGGATTGTATTCATTGAGGCTCTTTTGTGGGGCTTCTTTTGTTATTATTTTTCTGATTCGTTCATTTCTTTACTGAAATGTCTTACCCTTACCATTTAATCTTAAATTTGTTCACTATTTGGTGAATGATATAACGATATGGATTCCTCCGACCATATACACGAAAGTCGATTTGCTCGCCGCCGCCTATCTATTGAGCCCACAAATCGATACAAGTCATTTTTGATTTTGTTATCCTAAAATTATTCCCTATTTATCACTCTATAATGTAAACTTTTTAGCACATTTCACATATGATTTAAGCAAAAGAAAAATGGTTAATTGCAGATGATTGTGTACTAGATATTCCAATGACGTGACTCACAAAAGAAACTAATATAACAATTCATTTTTGAAAATTTATAGACATCATATCTAGGTTAGTTTTAGGTTAATTCTGATGATGATAATAACAGTTCGAAATTTCGAATGTATATTATATTTTGAAATGCTAATAATATCCCTAACAATAATAATTTCAGAATACATATTTATATTTGACCTATCCTACCATTGTCCTTCTACAATTTTGTATGAGAAAGGATCTTCTCCGGTACTCCTTCCGATCTACCCGTTTCTTAACGTTTGCTTTTTCATATTTGTCGAGACGCATTTTATATCACCACAATCTTTTATTTTGCATTAATAAAAATTATAAAAATTTGATATTATTAAGGTACTCACAAAGACGAATCAAACAAGATCTCATATGGCTATATTTTATCTTATAGATTGTCGAGAATATTGACAATTTTCATTAGTTGTGAGTAGTGTTAAGAAGCAAATGTTAAGAATCGGATGGATCGGAGAAAGTACCAATTTGGTACGTACTGGATGGTCCAAGTGCAAATCAAGGGCTGTAAGTGCTCTATTCTCAAGAACAAACGGTTAATATTTGAAGTACAAATCAAGATTGTTTTTCATGCAAAAAATACACAGCAATTTCAACCGTCAAATTTGAGATTAATTATTTTGAACCATTGATTGAGTAATCACTGGATATCCAGTACCAATTTGGTACTGGAGTGGCTCCTCATGCATTTTGTACGATCTTGTATGATCCTATCCCAATTCTATACATTCCTTTTATAGACAAGATCATATCATGATTATAATATCTTTTATTCATGTTTAATCATACTAGCGTAAAACATATGTTACTGCAAACCAAATCAGATCCTACTAAAATTCGTATGTATAGGTGACCAGGGGTCGGGTCAGGCACTCAAGCTTGGTTGGTTCGATCCGAGCACAACAATTTAGGGAGATGACACAACTAGTCTCTTTGCGTCTTAAATCATAATCCAATACTCCCTCCATTTCACTCATAAAGCCTCATTGGGTTATGGCATAAGATTTAAAAAAGTGGAAAAAATATGAAAAAGTAGGGTTATTTTGGTAATTTTCAATGATAAAAAGGTAGATGAATTTGGTAATGGGACTAACTGAGTGAAATTGCCAAAAAAGAGAAGTAGGGCTAAATGAGTGAAATGGAGGGAGTACTTGTTTCGTCAAAGATCGAGCTGGTCAGGGTAGACCCACCATTTTAAGAAAATTAGGGGACTAAACAATTAAAGGCCGACTATGACTGGATGATAGGGTCTAACCCGACCCCAACCCCAAGAGTCCATTAAACAGGCCGGGCCAATGAAAGACGACCTATGTCCAACCGTCGGGCCGTATCAAACCTTCTAAAAAGACACTCACTAGGTAGGCCAAGTCAGACCGACCCACACAAGCGACCACCGTTACTCCTATAATAAAAGAAAACTAAAGATTAACTCCCATTATAATATAATCACACTATTGTCGACGTGGGACATCCTAATTGAAAAATAAAATTAATCACCCCAATCAGACAACCAAATCAAATCACCCCAATAAGAAGAATATACAACCAGTTATAGTACAACTAATTTCATTTTTTTTGAGCAGTGCCATAAAATTTACGAACATTATTACAAATTTCTTGAGCTACGTATACAAGTTTTTACAAATGCTCAGAAATATTATTAAAATGCTCAAAAAATCAAAGATAATTATTGTATAACCGGTTGTATAATTTTTTTCCGAATCACTCCCAATCATCTAAATTTACTGATTTGATTTAAAAGTTTTAACCTTTTTAACCAAAACAAAACAAAATAAAAGTCAAGAATGATAATTTAATCACAAACAACAGCACTGACTCCTCCTGCTTACTTGTAACATACTGAAGTCTCCAACAATCTCTTCCACTATTTTTGACTTTTTTCACATCACATCTCAATTTCACCTTGTTTCCATCGAACCCATTTCTATAAACCCTAAAAAAAATCCCCAAAAAACCACAAAAAAATCCCATCTTTCACCAAAAAAACCCATAAAAAAACCCTTGAAATTTGAGGAATGATGTTAAAGATACAATCTTTGACACAATGTGGGATGTGGGTACCTCCAAGAATCAACCAAAACCCAGGGAATCATCATCGAAACGTTTCGGTATCGGTTTCGGGGTCGAAACGTTTCGATGAAGTAGCCATGAAAGTGGCAACAACAAAGGAGGAAGTGAATAATAACAATAACAACAACAAAGTGGGAGGAAACTTGGCGGACAAGTTAAGGTTAGGGAAGATGTGTGAAGATGGGTTGTCATATAAGGAGAGTTATATAATTAGGTCTTATGAAGTTGGTGTTAATAAAACTGCTACTATTGAAACTATTGCTAATCTTATGCAGGTACCCCTCTTTTTTTTTTGTTTTTTTTTTATTGTGTGACGGTCTTACTGGAGACTTACTTACGCGTTTTAACTCGCTCTTTGTGTGTTTTTTGGGTGGTTGGGTGTAATGTTGTTTGATTATTGTTGTGTGACGGCCTTACAGGAGATTTACGCTGTTTAAATAGGTGCTTTTTTGTGAGGGGGGAGGGGGTAGGGTGATTTTGTTGGGTATGTGTGAGATTGTGTGATGATTGATGGGTGTGTTGCTGTAAGACGATGTTACAGGAGACTTATGATTTTTGAATTGTGATTCGTTTGTTAGGGGTGGGGTAGTTTGAGAATTTTTTAATTAGTTGGTTATATTGGCTGGTAGATGTTTGAGGATTGATGGGTATTTGTTATTTTGAGTGAATGTTGTTGTGTGACGATCTTACGGGAGACTTTTTAGGTTCAAAATTGCTCTTTGGGTTTGGGTGGGGGGAGTTTGAGAATTTTGGTAAATGGGTGGATTTTTTTGGTGGGAGTTGAATTAGTTGGTTATATTGGCTGGTAAATGTTTGAGGAATGATGGGTATTTGTTGTTTTGAGTGTAGGATATTGTGTGATCATCTTAGAGGAGACTTACGACATTTAAATCACGCTTTGTTTGGTGTATTGAGTGCCAAGTTTGAGTACTTTGTTAAATGGTTGGATTATTTGGTGGTAGTTGAATTGGCTGGTAAATGCGAGTAATTTTTTGGCAATTATTCTATAGTATGTTGGAATTTAGATGGTAATCTATGTGGTTATCGGTTTGTTGGTGAGTATGAGCATGTTTGTTGACTCTGAATCTCAGGGTTAACACTTTGTTGTTGTACAAATTCCTATATAAGACGGTCTCACAGTATGATTATCGTGAGACCATCTGTTGTTGTCGCTGCTGTCTTTGTTGTTGTATTGGTGAGTGTGAGTGAATATATGCTTTTTTCCTTTTTTTGTTGGCTGGTGTAGTGTTTGTTAGATGGGGTTATCATGGATTCTCTGACAAGTGAGTAATGCATGAATTGGTGGCAAGAAGCGCAAAAATGGAATGATTCTTATGTTTAGCTAACTAGATGTTGTTCCTTGCTGAAACGAGACATTTATACATTATGTTTGACAACTTTTACATGCGATTTTGCTGTCATATTCCCAGCTTTGCTGGGAATCTTGAGTGCGATGGGGGTTGTAAACGTATGAAGCCTTACTAACAATTTTGTGAGAAAATTGGCTCATGCATGCGTGATTGTAATGATTACATGTTTGCTTGCATTTGGATTCTGTTCTTGTGTGGTTGTATAAGTGTGATGGTTGTGGAGGAGTTTGAAATAATGGACTATGATTCACTCCTTTTCTCCTCTTTCCCCAGCCCTTGAAATTCTTCTGTTTTTCGAAAGTAAATTACTCCTTATAAAGTAGCATCCCTCTGCATAGTGCTGAATTCTAGTAATGGTTGTGGACGTCATAGTTAAAACGGGCTGTGGAAGGAATATGAAGTTGTAGTGAGCTTATATCTTCGAACACAAAATTTCAATAAAATTTTTTGGGAACTCACATCTATAGTTGAAGTTAGAGAATTGTTGAACCCTGAAAATCAATAATCATTGAAATATTTACTGCCCTAAAACTTTAATGGGAAATTTAATCGGGTTTGTCGCCCTGCATTAGAAAAGCATGACAACCCATGTACATTATGTTTTATGGCTCATCAAGCAAGAGCATGCCGAAAGTGCTTGAATTCAACACTATATTATAACTTTGCAAGGCTAATGTCTATTTCCAGTATCCTTGGTTTTAACGAGTTCCCTTATAAATTTCTATATTGGCATTATCAATTGATTGGGGGAAGACGTTTGCCTCTGTTATTTTGAAACAGTTAAGCTGCCAACTTCGCACACTCATATAGTTTTAAGGCCTCAAAAATTGGATGGTGCAAAGGTTTTTTTTCCTCTTTTTCCGTGAAGGAAATAGGCACGTAAGAGACCTAATGATCTTCTGATGCAGGAAGTTGGGTGCAATCACGCTCAGGGTGTTGGATTCTCAACTGACGGGTTTGCAACAACACCGACCATGAGAGAGCTACACCTCATATGGGTGACGGCAAGGATGCATATTGAGATTTACAGATACCCTGCTTGGTTTGTTCTGAAGCTTTTCCTGTTGTTGTTTATAACTTAAAAGTTTTCATTTTATGTTTGTCATTTCCGTTTCCCTGGTGTCTGGAACAGGAGTGATGTGCTTGAGATAGAAACGTGGTGCCAGGCAGAAGGTAAAATTGGCACAAGACGTGATTTCATTATGAAGGACTACGCTAATGGTGAAGTTATAGGAAGAGCTACCAGGTACACTTCACTTTTTCAGTTCTTATTAGGAGTTAGGCCTATTTCTTCTTCATTCTTTCAATTACTAGCCATTTTTGTGCTTTCTTGTTCATATCCAAAGTAACGGGGCTGAACACTTAATTAGTGTGTATCTTAATAATCTCATGAATATTTAAATTTATAGTTGTCGAATTTCATTGCAGCAAATGGGTGATGATGAACATGGACACCAGGAAATTGGAGAGAGTCAGTCCTCAAGTTGCTGAAGAATATTTAATATTCTGTCCTAGAGAACCTCGGTTAGTTTTTTCTATTCGTATGCTCGTAAATCTCAATTCTTTTTTACATGCATAGTACTTTTGCTCTTCGTATATTGTAAGAAATCGACATATTCTCTTTATCCTATGTTCTCCTTTCGTTTTCAAGTTTATCAGGATTCTACCACTGGCTGCAACAGATTATGTATTTGACTCTTCTCCCTCGTGCATTAATTTCTTCAGATTATCATTTCCTGAACCAAACAACAAAAGCCTGAGAAAAATACCGAAGCTAGCAGACCCTGGTCACTATTCGAAAACAGGGCTAGTGGTAAGATTGTTCAACTTTAATACCTCAGGAATGCAGTCATTCCCTATTTACATTTGGTATCTTCTCTAATTGATTCGGCACTCATTCTTCTTCGAAATGTATTTTACAGCCCAGAAGAGCTGATTTGGACATGAACCAGCATGTAAATAATGTCACCTACATTGGTTGGCTTCTAGAGGTCAGTAATGCTTATGTTTTTGAATTTTTTTGTCTCGTACAGCTGTGTGATGATGTTCCTCGAAATTTATGGACTACATATATCAAATGGAGACGTAGCGAGGTACATCATTTGAAATGGTTCTTCGCAATGAATTGAAGGGCATATAGTCTAATATCCATCTTAAAGTTATACCATTGCTCTTCAAATCCAAAGAATGGAACTTTGTCGGCCACATTAAATTCATGTCTTCTTCCTTGAAAATATATGAGACTATTTGGCACTTCTCTATTCGGTGAAGCGAAACTCACTATCGTTTTTAATTTGGAAGTTGGAACATGATAGATTAAAGCAAAAGCCTACTTCATTTAGTACTTTGTTTATGCAGTTCTCGATGCAATTTTATGTCATTTAGAGATAGTTTCTCCGTGTCATCAACACCACGGTAAGACTACTTACAAGTTACAACCGACCCTCAAGTTTCGGCATCGCCGGAGCCTTTGAAGCATAAGATTATATAGTTTTGTATGGCTGAGACTTCATATTTTTTGTGTACTTGGCAGAAAGTCGAAATAATATATTGTTGAAGCTGATTGAAACCATATTCTTTTTCTTTCACTAGAGTACTCCCCAAGAAATTATTGATACCCATGAGTTGCGGAGCATCACGTTGGATTACAGGCGCGAATGTCAACATGATGACGTTGTAGATTCTCTGACAAGTTTAGAAGCAGCCCATGGAACTGAATCAATCTCCCAGCTGAATGGAACAAACGGAGCACCTGCAGGAACGAAAAACGAAGACGAGTCTGTTCAATTCTTGCATCTACTGAGATTATCTAAAGACGGGTCTGAAATCAACCGAGGACGCACTGAATGGGTAAGGAAGCCTCTGAGTTGATGACGACATTGTTTGCCCATGTCGAACAAGGATCTCGAGCACATTCCTGGCACAGGTGACCTGTATGTATCATTCGATGCAAGTTGTGTTGTTTTGTTTTTCCCTTCGCTTTTCAATTTTGCCTTGCTCAGAGTGAAAAAAATTAGTTACTCATGGTCCAATATTGCTTTTCATTATTTTTATCGTCATTGACGGTTTCATATGATGACTCATGCTAGCTGAAAACCCAAAACATGTTGGGAGTAATTCTCTGTTAGTTCTACAATTGTCGAGGTTGATACATCAATTTGATGGTTACCAAGTCTGCTTATTTTAAACGAGTTTTGTATACAATAGACCCGTTTGAGTCTGTGCCAATGAGCTGAGTTGGCTAGACGAGCCATCAAAATCATTGAGTTAACCACAGAAACTTTGCTAGTAGGCTGTATTCGACAACATACTGTACTTGTCAACATCCCGAAGAACCATGATTCGTGAATGCCTTCATCTGTAATCAAGACTAGGATAACACCCCGAAGAACCATTATTGAACTTAAACCTGAGCTCTGCATTATTTACATCGATTGATTCCGTTATATTTGTCGGACGTTGGCATGTTGTTGGTCGGTTCAGCGACTGTGAAATTTCAATTAGAAAGGCATGCCTAGGCATTTTTAATAACATTAAGTCTTCCTTAAGATGGGTTTTTCGTCTTAATAATAAAATGGGTCAAGTATTGTTTACTTCAACCATCAAAGAAACGTGATATATTCAAGTATGAACATGATCTCAGATTACAAAACTCAGACTTTGTTTTACTCGTACCAAAATATGGAGAGTAAGTTTACCTTTATTAATTCATCTAATCGCAAAATATTTTACTCGAAACCATCACAATCATCGATCATCTAGCTTAAATTCTGTAAAATTAAGTGTCATGATTCACTTGTTCAATAAAAATGCTCAAACGAGACCGTTGTACGCGGGTTTGTTCGTGAGGAAAATATAATCACTTTAATACTTACATTAAACATGTTAACACTTAATTGACCATTTTAAAATCTTTAAAAGTGATCATAATAAGCGTGGTTACTTTTTACTAACAAGCGTACCGTCGTATCACTAAGATTGTCGCAAACAGGAATTACTCGGTTTTAAAATGTTACGCCGTAAGTATTTAGAATGATGTCAGCTTAAACACACTGATAATAATTGAGATTAAAAAGTTTAAATCATGCTTTAAACAACAAAGTCGATATGTCCGAGTGGTTAAGGAGACAGACTTGAAATCTGTTGGGCTTCGCCCGCGCAGGTTCGAACCCTGCTGTCGACGTTTTTTCTTTTCTACGGAGTATATTAAATTTAGTTGACGTCTCACTGCAATAGTACGAGATCGTTTCACACGAGACTTATTTCAATTACACAAGAGGGCAATAATGTACGAAGTACTGCATATGGTATCGACCTGTTTTTTTCTAACAATTTGGCTCTAATGGAGTCGAAGGAAAATTATTATATAAATATTTTATCAAATCGAATGCAATATAACTATGTAGATACAATAATAATATCTTCCGAACTAATGTATTTGTAGCTGAAATACATTCATCGGCAATCTAGGATAACATTTTCTACAAATGACCTCAATAGTCGAATTGAGGATGAGTTATTTTATCATCCTTGTTTTACGTTCAAATCTTCGTCGAATTCTTCAAGATAAGACTCATACGAGATTGATCATGTCATCAAAACCAGCTGAAACAACATCCCATCTGAAAAAGAAAGGAGGAAATGAATGCACATGTCAGATATTCTGATAATTAAAACAAGCAGATTACTGAAAACTAGTATTGTACTTGCCTTTCCTGTGACATTCACTGCTCGACTCACTCGATGACCTGCTTTCTGTTCACGTGTTGTTTCATCTGCAGGCTTTTGTTCAGGTGTAGAGCCTGGACTGATGATTGGAACACGAGTTTGGTGACCGCCTCTTTGATCACTCCTCGGCCTGGTTCCTCCATTAGTGTTCTCATCTACAAAACCGGAGTTAAGTGTACCTCGTTCAGAGTAATTGTGTCGGGCTTGAGCACCTCTTTGATCACCCCTCGGCCTAGTTCCTCCTCCTTTATAAGCATCCTCATCACCAAAGTGTCGATGTTGATGCCTGTCAGCTACTAAATCCCCGTTCAGCAGACCCCTCCCGTAGCTATGCAGCGGCTTTTCTTCTGAAGGTCCCGACAGGTAATCTGGTTGCAAATAAGCTCGTTCGGGGGGACTGTCTCTTGAATGTACAGTTGACTGTCCCTCAGAAACGTCTTCAATTTGCTGCACACTCGATTGACATTCTTGTCTTTCGTC
>JAUEKU010022335.1:0-14571 GCA_032274805.1 Gypsophila paniculata | reverse complement strand
TATGTGATATGATTGAAGAAGAATCGTCCCAAATTGCAGAGAAATTGTTGCAATTGATTGTTGGTAAACCCTAGATTGTTGTTGAATAGCTGAAAAATCGATTATTTGGATTTGAGTATATGTCAGTTTATTTTACATATTTGGGTAGTATTTTGGGTCAAATTGGATAGGGTCGGATTTTGGGTTCGGATGTATATTGGGTGTGTTAAATGTTATTGTCAAAGTATTTAGGGATAATATATTCAATTAGATTAGATTGACTAGGTCAATTCGGATTCAGACCATATTTAGGTTTGTCTCATAGGGCGCTAGTCGGATTGTATCAGTTTTGTCAAGTTTAGTTATACCTTGGAACCAATCCATCTACGAAGCGATTTGTACTGGACCAATTCTAGGTGAAGGCGGTAAAATGTAGGATCACCATAGTTTCAAGGTTACATTCAACTTGTTTTTCTTACTTATAACTAGCGTAAACCAATGGTGAATTAGTGATTGTAGGTAGTCGTTGCCATGGCCGTTGTAGGAAGGGGTCGGTGGCAAATAGGTTGCCCACCGATGGTTGGGGGGTTCACCGATGCCTAGTGACCGAGTTACGGAGTACTAGTGATCAAAGCCTTTAAAGGTAGGCATATAGCTAACGATGGGTCATACAAACGGCGTGGTGAAGTTTAAGCCATGAAGGTGATTTGAGGAATGATAAGGGTGAAATACGGTGTGACATAGTGACTACGTGTGAGGATGCCGTCAATACAAAGGCATGTAGCATCGGACCCGCTCTTCATTTTTAACATTGCATAAGCATGAGGAGAACTCACTTGATACTTATGACTTGAGTTTAAATCCATCATCAGCAAGAATATTTCTGCGCAAGAGTCTTGATTTCCTGCATTGCACGATAGTCGCAGCTCCTGAATGGATTGTAGCATTCACATCCACAGACCACAACACCACACAAACACAAAAAAATCATCATCCGGCTAAAAACCAAGCATGGACAAGCCAATCAAGCACGCTGACATTAAGGGAGCAAACGTAAACGATCCATCTGGGCATGATAATCATCACTACAATTTGCATAAAGTACTGTAATTCTTAAGGTTCATATCTTCATAGTACAGGATATCTTTCTCCCTCAATCTGGTGACCTAGGATTGCAGAAACGAAAGTCATGAGAGAGTTCGAGATTTACGAATACAGTGAACTTCATCAACTGTTTGTCAGTTACAATGAAACATGCAAAACGTTACGGAGTACAAGATTGCAAAAGCACGGGAACAAGACACAAGGAATCAGACTGAAAGTAAAATCATTTCCAAGCGAAGGAAAACGCAGTAAAATGGAGTCACGACTCTAAAGCAAAACGTAGTCCCAACCCAGAAGTTGTTTTCTGTCATCAAAGGCTAATCCGAGTTTCACAAAGATGACAGATTTCAAGATCATGTTCTGGCTACAGGATGACATGTGCAGGCAAACTGCACTGACGACAGACTACGAGTACGAATTCAAAGTAAAATTAGGCTTTCCATGTAATTGCCTACGTAGTCTATTTCCTCGGACGATACGACTTCTAACCCGCCACCATTGTAGTCCGATGAAATAACAATCCCGCATTCTAGCTGCACCACTATTTTGCCATTTGCTCTAACATTCAAAATTTTCTTTAGACAACCTTTTGCTGAACAAAACTCAAGACTCCAAAAGCCTTCGATGCCATTGTGTTCCAACACCCAAAGGCTCATACTCGTCAAATCCTCATGCAAAACAACAAGACAATTCTTCGAACCCCTCTTCACAATCTGGAGATCAACATTATCAAATAGGATGGGAGTCTTCAAGAATTCTTCGAAATCCATAATACCAAAAATCTGCTCTACATACTCTATCTCACTCGGAACGTTAAAGCTGTTAAACGTCTCATCCGCCAAATTAAATGTCAAAATCAATTCAGGCATTTCACGCTCAACCTGGCATGTGCGAGCTACCCAATGAATGACACCATTTATATATTCTCCTCTGTCACCAATCGTGTATCCTTCACCATCAAAAAACACAAACGACGACTCAACACTTCTCCAAGTACGCTCCTTAAGCGAATAAATGTACACACCAAGCGAACTTGTTTCGAGATCGTCATCCGTTGAGTACCTAACCCACATCACCTTATAGTCATTAGACGCCACGTCAAACCCAAACCAATAAAAGAACTTCTCTTTCTCCATGTCCTCGTCCTCACCATCATCACTAACAGACGTAACAGTACAATGTGGTACTGGAATCTCGAACGATTTCCTCAGAGATGAATTCCACAAGACGATCGGATTATCTCTATAACTCCCCAAGCAAATTATGCCATTACAACAGCCCACTATTGAATACCGAATTCCCGGCTTTCTGAACTCAAAATGCCAGTCAAGGTTATCATTATCTTCGTATACACGATACTCATCGTTATTTAGACAGTACATCAAATACTTCGGTCCATCGTTGGCATGGTGATCAAAATGAGACGAAATGAAATCAGGGCTTTTAATCAAAGAGAGCCAAAATTTGCACACAGTCATAAACCGAAGGAGCGATTTCACAGGCAATCGTTTCAGTATATTGACGATTAATTCCTCGCAAAAGTAGATATGAGAACATACACGATTTGCAGACATTTTTGCTTCAAATTTAATCAATAGTATAAGAATTTGAACGCAAAAAGGAAGAATCAACAAAACCTGAGTACTGAATTGTAGTAATTGATGAAGAATTGAAGAGAGATTGTTGGAATTGATTGTTAGAAACCCCAGATTGTTGTTGAATTGCTCAAAACCCTAGCTAATTTAAGGGGAAATTTGCAGTGTGAGAAGATATCAATGCTCTTTTTTAGAACGGTGGCTTAGTTCACTACGATATATCCGTCTTAATTTAAGACGGGTTTAATAGTAGAAATAAAGACCAAATCAAAATGCATTGAAGAACAACAAAATTGTCTTATACTCTGTACCTTATATGTATAAGTAAAATAACACTTGATCCATTTTATTTTTGAAATGGATATATCCATTTTGAGGAAGACTTATTGCATGTTCAATTAGTATCGGTTTAGTTCAGTCCGGCTCGGAATATAATTTTCAATGATACCATAAAGTCCAAAATCGACTGGAAAATTTAACTCAACCCTTTTTATTATAATTTAGTTTAGATCCGTAAACAAGTTATTTGGATTGAGTACAAGTTCGATTATGTTGAATAGGGCGTTATTTGGGTATGTTTGAATTAGGGCCAATCTAGACTAGGTCGGGTTTCGAGTTCGGACGTATTTTTGGTGTATTATTGTCGAGATATTTTGGAATAATAGTCAATTAGAAGTTAATAATACGATAGGATAGACTAGATAAGGTCGAGTCTATTTGGATTTAGATCATGTTTAGGTTTGTCTCTTAGGATGCAAGTTGGATTATTTCGGATCGAATTTATCAGGTCGGATAAGTTTTGTGAAGTTAGTTTTGACCTTAAACCGTTGCATCTACAAAGCGATTTTGTATTGGGCTAGTTCACGGGACAGGCGATAATCGTAGGATTACCATAGTTTCAAGGTTATATTCCATTTTTTTATGTAACAAGTCTAAACCAATGGTGTATTGGTGATTGTCTTTAGTGGGTGTTGTCATGGCCATCGTAGGATGGGCTGGTGGCATAGAGGTTGGCCACCAATGGCTGGGGGTTTAGTGGTGCCTTGCGATCGAGATACTAGCGGTTAAAGCCTCAAAGGTAGGCAAATAGCTAACGATGGGTCATACAAACGGTGTAGTGAAATTAAGCCACGAAGGTGACTAGAGGAATGATAAGGCCTAAGGGTGAAATATAGTGTGCCAGTGGTGACTACGTATGAGGATCATTTCCACAATGCATAGCATGAGCAGAAGTCAATTAGCTTAGTTGATAGAATTAAAATGGGTGCTACGTATGACTTGAGTTCAAATCCCGTTTCTGCATAAGTTTCGATTTCCTGCATTTCATGATACCATGCAGCTCCTGAATGGATTGTAGCATTCACATCCACAGACCACAACATCACAAAAAAACGAATCATCACCCGGCCAAAAACCAAGCACGGACAAGCAGCCAAGCATGCTGACATCAAGGGAGAAAACGTAAACGATCCATCTCGGCATGCTGATCATCACTTCAATGTGCATAAAGCAGTGTAATTCTTAAGGTTCATATTACAGGATATCTTTCTCCCTCAATCTGGTGACCAAAGATTGCACAAACGTAAGTCATAAGAGAGAGTTCAAGATTTACGAACTGATAACTTCAATAGCTATTACAATGAACAGTATCTACAGGCAAACGTTACGGAGGTACAAGATTGCAAAAACACGAGAACAAACACAAGGGATCAGACCGAAAGTAACATCATTACGAAGCGAAGGAAAACGCAGTAAAATGGAGTCACGACTCTAAAGCAAAACGTAGTCTCAACCCAGAAGTTGTTCTGTCATCAAAAGCTAATCTGTGTTTCACAAAGATGACAGATTTCAAGCTCACGTTCTGGCTACAGAATGACACGCGCAGACAAAGCGCCCTCCCAGATTAAAATTGCCGGCCGCCACCTCCAGTAATAACTAATTACGGAGTACAAAACATTAGATGCCTGTCTCTTTGCCTTCCTAGTACCAGAGTATCAGACGACAGACTACGAGTACGAATTCAAAGTAAAACTAGGCTTTCCATGTAATTGCCTACAAAGTCCATTTCCTCGGACGATAAGACTTCAAACCCGCCACCAGCGTAGTCCGATGAGATAACAATCCCGCATTGTAGCTGCACCACTATTTTGCCGTTTGCTCTAACATTCAAAATTTTCTTTACGCAAACTGTTGTTGAGCAAAACTCAAGACTCCAAATGCCTTCGATGCCATCGTGTTCCAACACCCAAAGGCTCGTACTCGTCAAATCCTCATGGAAAGCAACAAGATAATTCTTCGAACCCCTCTTCACAATCTGGAGATCAACATTATCAAATAGGATGGGTATCTTCTTGAATTCTTCGAAATCCATAATACCAATAATCTGCGGTACATACTTTATCTCACTCGGAAGGTTAAACATGTTAAACGTCTCATCCGCCAAATTAAAAGTCAAAATCGATTCAGGCATCTCACGCTCAACCTTGCCTGTGTGAGCTACCCAATGAATCACGCCATTCATATATTCTCCTCTCTTAGCAATCTCGTACCCTTCACCTTCATAAAACTCAAACGACGAGTCAACACACCTCCAAGTACGCTCATTAAGCGAATAAATGTACACACCAAGCGACGTTGTTTTGAGATATTCATTCGTTGAGTACCTAACCCACATCACCTTATAGTCATCAGACGCCACGTCAAACCCAAACCAAAAAAAGAACTTCTCATCCTCAACATCATCACTAACAGTACAATGTGGTACTTGAATCTCCAAAGATTTTCTCAGAGATGAATTCCACAAAACAATCGGATTATCTCGATAACTCATCAAGCAAATTATGCCATTACAACACCCCACTATGGAATTACGACTTCCCGGGTTTCTGAACTCCAAATGCCAGTCAAGGATATCATTATCTTCGTATACACGACATTCTTTGTTTTTTAGACAGTACATCAAATACTTCGGTCCTTCATTAATGTGGTGATTAAAATGCAAAGAAATGAAATCAGGGCTTTTAATCAAAGAGAGCCAAAATTTGCACACAGTCATAAACCGAAGGAGCGATTTCACAGGCAATCGTTTCAGTATATTGACGATTAATTCCTCGCAAAAGTAGATATGAGAACATACACGATTTGCAGACATTTTTGCTTCAAATTTAATCAATAGTATGAGAATTTGAACGCAAAAAGGAAGAATCAACAAAACCTGAGTACTGAATTGTGGTAATTGATGAAGAATTGTCGGAAATTTCGGAGAAATTGTTGAAATTGATTGTCAGAAACCTTAGATTGTTGTTGAATTGCTGAAAACCCTAGCTAATTTGGGGGGAAATTTGCAGTGGGAGAAGATATCAATGCTCTAATTTAGGACTGGGGATCAAGTTCACTACCGTATATCCGTCTTAATTTAAGACGGGTTTAGTAGTAGAAAACTAGAAATAGATAAAAGTAAAATGCATAGGCAGAACAATAAAAGCGGATATATCTAGAATAAGATACAAGTAGAGTGACACTTGACCCGTTTTATTATTAAAACGAATATATCTATTTTAGGAAAGACTTATTGCAAGTTCAGTTAATATTGATGTAGTTCGGTCCGGCTCAAAGTATAATTTTCAATGACACCATAAAGTCCAAAATCGACCAAAAAATTTGACTCAACTCTTTTTATTATTCCGTATAATTTTGTTCAATTCAATTCAATTACTATTAAAAGTCCAGAAAAAATAAGACCAAAGTGTCTACAATGATTTCACTTGACAAAATAAGTCGCTTTTATTTTGACAAAAGTCGTCGGTTTCTAATTTTACAACCATAAACTTTCAAAAACATGACACTAGTATATTGGTATTTTACAGCATATTTACTGCGTATATTTTTCTAACATTTCTACAAAAATAACCAGAATAACATTACTGAGAAACTTAACGTACACCAGATTTGCATGGATTGCCAAATAGGCAAATAAATACTCAACATTACAAAGAAAACAGAAGTAATAATAAACAAAGGCTAAAAACAAAACGACGCAAAACATCTGAGCTAAATTTGCCCATATTACACACTCCATACATAAATTATTATACAACACTTGCACGATACAACTCTGGAAACTCTGCCAATTTATTCATAAGAGCTTCTATTCTCCGGGAGTGTAGTACTAATAAAGCCTCGAATAAGCACACCATCGATCACCTCACTCGTGTTCCAAGCAACTCCATATGTACACCTTTCAACAGGATGCTAAGTGATTCCCGTCACACAACTTGTTCGACAGGCTTTACAGTATTCCCATTGGAGTTGAGGTTGCCATTTACCGACTTTCGCAAGCCAGGAGTTCTTTTGACAGAGCTTTTAGCTGATGTCTTGGTTGTTTGAGTTCCTGAATAACAACAAGAATTTATTCCAACGAGGCAACTACTTCTATAATTTAAAAGCAAAAAACAACTAACCAAGCATGTTTCAATGTCACAGATTACTGTAATCGCAAAAAATGCTGTGATCAGATAGATGGTGGTACCGTTACTAGGCAGTGATTGACGTTTTTGAGTTTTTGAGTCATGTACAGTAGCTCTCTCTTTGGGGTTGCTGCGGGACCTCATGCCAGAGGCAGGTTTTGAGTTGGCTTCTTCGATCGACACTTCACGAATTTGTTTGACTTTACTCTTAGGAGTTACTTTGTTGGATCCATCAGAACTAGATGGGACCGATTTCTGTGCAGAGGGATTTCCGGACGAAGACTTCTTAGTAGATGTTGGTTGCGTCTTAGTCCCATCTATTCCTTCACCAGCTCCAGTATCTGGTCCATTTACTCCATCCTTCGGGTTCATCTCGGAAAATCGGTTTTCCCAGGGACGGACAGCCATCCATCTCTCCAACCAATTCCAACCCCAACTATTTTTATCAGGCTCAAAGCCTGAAGAAGCAACCAACTGTCTTGATCCTGCTTGCCACTGTAAGGTTATAAACAGACGTGGATATCAGGCCAAAACCCACTAGTACAAACTGAACCACAGAACGGATATTATAAAATAAAGTACGGCATGAAAAGAATACTGCAGGCTAACTTATTATGCAACATACACCAGCTCATTCATTAACTAAGCTGTAATTCGTGCATTTCATCCTGAGCCAGCGCATAAGCCATGGCCCTTTCTATCAGTTCACTATACCTGATGAGCTAGCGCATAAGCCATGGCCATTTCATCCTGAGCCAGCGCATAAGCTGTAATTCGTGCATTAACTAGACATTCTATCAGTTCACTATACCTGATGAGCTAGCGCATAAGCCATGGCCCTTTCACGCTTAGCAGCAGCTTCCTGCCTCTTGAGCAATTTAGCTTGTATTTGCTCTGCCGAGCCAACGCTATCACACCATCCATCCTGAGCCAAAAAACAGCCAATAAGAAACATACTCTAACCATCTGATCTACCATGTAAAGCAGACACATTCCCTATGTGATTGTATTTGGGTAGTTTTACTTCACATTTCGCAAGTGATCTGGTGAAACATGGGTGAAAGAGTGAAGAGTTCAGAAATTTTTCTCACAGCTTCCATGTGACTACGAACCAGCCAGCTAGATATCTATCACGAAGTATACTATCTTATTAAACCCGACCGGATTGTCCTTAAAGAATTTACATGTGCTAATGTCGGCAGGTGAGTGCTCGTGTTTGAGAAACTACTACACCTTTAATAAACTTAGAAGGTTTAGGAGATATTTAATCACGGCAGTTTCCTGAAAGATAATCGACACTCACATACTACCATTGGTTGAAGTACTCACCTCTATTTCTCTGACACGTACATCATTTAAAAGTTGTTGCTGGGCTTTCTCTTGTGCTGTTTCACTTTCCAATGCCAGGCGCACACGTCTTGCCCGGACTCGAGCTTGAACTCTCACTAAAGCTTGCATGCATCGTAGAGTTATTGCAGCCTGTTTCCTCACAGCATGCCCTCTGACAAGTGCTTGGAGTCTTACCAGCCCTTTCAATGCTCTTAAAGCTCGCCTAGCCTGTTTGAAGAAACAAAAAAGAATGACTTAATCCCTCAATAAGCATCAACATCAGAGCACTGACCAACGGAACATATTGACACAGAAATGACACGACTTTATCACTTCAAGAATCATTACAACCATGATCAATAGAACCATTCGTTTTCATACATGATACAGAAACTAGAATCCAAAAGTCTCTGATAGATGATTACTGATGTTCATTTCATTTTATTCTTTACCATTCTTCTAGGTTGGAGATGGAAGAAAGAGGAAGGAGTGTTTTTATGTGTCAAAATGTGTGCATGGAATAGCATTTAATGCATTACCAGGAATCCTCGAAAGGCAGTTTGAATATAGGTAGCAGCCCATTCTTCTCTCATTCTCTGTTGGTCTTCGGGTCCACATTCTCGCTGAATGGCCGTAGATGGAGAAGCAGCAACATTAGAATCCAATCTGGTGTTGGAATCTCCAGCAGGCTCGCTGGTTTGACCATTTTCATGAAATGCTGCGCCATTTATTGATGATATAGAATGATCTCTACGATGATGTCCCTGACTGGCAGCTGCTCCTCTCTGCAATATCAGTGATTCAGCAGATGAGATGAGGAAACTCAAAGGCACAGCTACTGAAAGTAAATACATGTTCAACAAAGACATTACTGACACACCCAAATGCACTCAGAAGAAGAAAACTCACATTCTCATCTTTCTCTGACGACGGTGATTTATCTGTTTTTTTAAAACCAACTAAAGCTTTTATCCATTTTTTGGGCACACCCATGTCACCAGTTGATAATGTTGCCTCACCTCACCTTGCAGCAAGACAAGTAGTTAGATGGTCAATGGATATTTGGACACTACCGTCTACAAATTATATACTCTATCTGGCACATCATACAAACCATACAACCAAAAAAAAAAAAAAAAAGTGCATACAATTAACGTGGAAATTGTAAACCTATTAGCGATACAAAATCATACTGCATGTAGCCATAGAGCTTCTAAACATTACATTGTCGTAGGCTCGACACCATGCAGGCAGGAACCATACAATCAACCGAAGTCCATGTGAATGTTCAAAACTCGTAAACCAAATATCGAGCCAAAAATCACCATATCTCAGCTAACAATTCTGGAAATACTAGCTAATCCAAAAACGCTATGAGCTTAATTCACAACAAGCCCGCCGTCTAATCACAAATCATTTCGAGCGCCAATTCACCACATTCTTCAGCAAAATTCAACATGTAAACTAATCAGTACCTTACAACTCCAACTAAACCACTAATTTCCTTCATTTGGCAGACCAATCAGTATCGACTTCCTGTATGAGCCACACTCCGAAAAGTCTCAGCATTTCACAAGCTAATGAGTCCTCTATCCCTATTCAAACACACATTTACAACGACGACGACAACAACATCATCGAGTCTCGACTCATACTCGAATTCAAGCAGCTACACACGGAATTCACCATCGACGACGAGTCCTAACCCTAATCAACTAGCTCAATTCAACCTCAAACAACTCAAATCCACCGTAACAATAAAAAACAACGACTAAAACACACTTCCTCCGTTCCATCCAATTGTATACGTTTATCAAAACCTCCCTCACATATTTCGAGAAACGTATACAATTGGATGGAACGAAGTAAGTACAATTCAAAACAAATACATCAATTAATTGCCGAATTCACACCAAAATCCACAGATCTCTGCATAAATTCATCAAAATTACAACAAAAACAATCAATTCAACCAAAAAAATCACAAAATTAATCAAATTCACGCGAAAAAAACGAGTAAAACAAACAATAATCAAAATTAACACCGAAATTAACATCAAAGTTAAAATATCTCACCAGAAATACGCAATTAGGTAACAAAAATGACAGAATTTACACAGTAATTTAATAATTGTCACATAATTTCCGCCATTTTTTTTGTGCGTGTAATTTAGTGAAAGTAGAGAGAGAAAGCGGAAAGTGTGTAGTGTAGTGAGTACTGTTTGGAGTAGTAGTTGGAGATCACTTTCTCTCTCTTCCAAATCTTTTTTATTTTCGATTTTCGTGAATCGACCTTTTTCACGCTTATCGAGACACGTTTCGTAATTTTTAACTTCGATAGTTACGTAGGGTGGAGTTAGGGGGTTGGTTTTGTAGACAACGCACATTGAAAACTTTTCGAATTTTAATTAGAACTCACGTAATTTAACTTATTTCATTAGTGTCCCGTAATTCGTTCTCTAGCCTTAATTTTTTCGTTTATGTGCTGTTAAAGTTGTAAAAGTTTGATATTCTAAGCCTATTTATAAAGACCAATTGAAGGTATTCTAGATGGTTACATTTGTTGTTACAAAAATTCTTATTTTAGACGCGTATAGTTGTTCTACGCTTAAGACGTGTGATGTGTCGAGTAAATCAAAAGTAGTTAACACGTGTGGGATGTTACTTAATTTGTTTTATGATTAATATGGATATATCGATTTTGTGAGAGATTTATTATTTTTCTTGTACGATAAATTGATAAATAGGGTCAAAAAGCTCGACTAGAGAAAATTTGAATAATCGATCTTAATAAAAAGGAGCGGCAGAAACAGCGGGGAGAATGTGACGCGTCAATGGGAGTGGTACTGGAGTTGAGTAGTTGTGGGGTTTTGGATTTGGCGTGTGATGCGACGTCGTTTTGGTGTAGGTGATGTGAAGTTGCTTTCGTTGCATGGGATTGCATACTCATACCAAATTGAGTCCATCAATCACCTCATCCCTTAACTATCTGGATTAGGGGCTTTTCGTGTCGACGTGAATAGTCGTCGCTTTCGACGGCGGAAATTAAGTTTCAACCATTAAAAAAGAGTTGATCGATCACAAGAAGAATTTTGTTAATATTTGGAAAGAGTTAGTTTCAATTCATATAGGATAATTCTCCCAAATTTATATCTTCAATCTCGGAAGTCCAGAATCGAACATCGGTTATTTTGCCAAGAGCCGAGAGTCCATACAACTTACGACACCCAACTTTGTTAGAATTAATGTTTTTATAATAAAGGAGAAGTAGACTTTTATTTTTGTCGTATGAGTATGATTCAGCCTCTTTTATGTTAAGTATATCAACACTAAGAAGCATACAAATGCTCATCACTCTCCCTGTAACTAAAAGTCTAAAAGATGATAATTTTAATGTTGGTTGCGACTAAAATGGAACTACAATAGTCACCATAAGAATTAAAGTGGCCGGAATAAACATTAAAGTGATTACTTTTTAGTCACACGAGAATTGTCATAAGGAGCTACTTTGAGGATGACCAAAGTCAATGTCTTACCAAATACTCCTAACAATACATCAAAAATTCAAATCGTCACCTCATTTACGAAAAAAGGAAACAATAAAAGAAAATCGACTAAAATCGATGTCCTAAAATAATACTTCCCCCAATCATTTCATTTCATTACATATCACTTTTGCTTGAAAATTTCCGGAATTCCTTACAAAATATAAGAGCTGATAAAGTCACGTGGAATCTTGTTTTATTTGTGTTTATGAGCGCAATACGAATATAAAATTTGTAGAGCCATAGATATAAACGTCACAATTTGTACGTCAACATATGTACAAAAGAAAAATGTCGAAAAATGAGATGAAAGATGCAAATACGATACTATAAACAATACATTGTACATAACAAGGACCAAAAACCAAATCTTAAAAGATACAATATTTTTACCAACCAAGTAAAATACAGGTTTCAAATGTATAAAATATGACCACATTCACGCTATTGAATATAACGTGACCGTTCTCAAAAGCTATAAAACCGATCACATTGAACTACAATCAGAATCACATTGACAACTTCTTTATTTAATTAGGAAAGACCGTCTCTTATAAGAATAGTCCGGTCCCAAATCGAGACCTCAAAATCAAAATCAAAATCAAACCAACAAACAAGACACACCCTATATAACCCTAGAAAAAAATTAAGAACCCTAAAAAAAACACAACAAAAAGAAACACAGAGAGAGAGTTAGACAAAAGAAGATGTTTGGGAGGGCACCAAAGAAGAGTGATAACACCAAATATTATGAAATTTTAGGGGTGCCTCAAACTGCTTCTGCTGATGAATTAAAGAAAGCTTACAAAAAAGCTGCTATCAAAAATCACCCTGATAAAGGTGGTGATCCTGAGAAGGTATATTATTTCATTTTCTTTTGTGTTTATTCATCTTCTTCACTTTTTTTTTTTATGAAAGTTTGGTTTTTTTTGGCTATTTTTGTGATTTGTGGTGATTTTGTTGGTGGGTTTTTGATTTTGTCGTAAATTAATTATGTTGGTACTTTAAAGATTTAATCTTGATTAAAATAATTGAGAAAATTTGTGTGATTTCTTATGTTTTTGATGTTTGATCTTAGATTTTATTTTTTGTTTGTAATTTATGGTGATTTTGTTGGGTGGGTTTATGATTTTGATTCAATCTTGATTTGAATATTGAGGAATTTTGTGTAAATTCTTATGTTTTTGTGCTAATTTTTGATGTTTGATCTTAAATTTATGTTTTTTTTTGGCAATGTATGGTGATTTTGGTGGTTGATTTATGATTTTGATGTGAGGGAATTATGTTAACACTTGAAAGATTTGACCTTGATTAATATAATTGAGGAAAAAATGTGTAATTTCTTATGTTTTTGTACTAAATTTTGAAGGTTTGATCTTAGATTTGTGTGTTTGGTACTTGAAAGACTCAATCATGAATTCATGATTAGAGTAATTAAGAAAATTTGTGAGAATTCTTATTATGTTTTGTGGCTTTGTGCTAAATTTTGAAGGTTTATCTTAGATTTGTGTTTTTCTTTTGTAATGTATAATGATTTTGTTGATGGGTTCAATTTTGATTGATATAGTTGAGATGAATTGTGAAATTTCTTATGTTTTTTGTGTTAATTTTGATGTTTGATCTTGGATTTGTATTTTTCGATGATTTTGTTGGTGGATTTATGTTGTTGTTGTGAGGGAATTATGTTGACACTTGAAAGATTAGTTCTTTACTAGAATAATCGAGAATGATGTGTTTTTAATCGATTTTTATGTCGATCATAGAAGTAATATTGTTGTGAGTTCATTGGGAATAATCGATCTTAATAGAAGACCAGGAAGTAGTACATTCGGATCCGCGATCTAGAACGAGGTGATTCGATTTAGTATGTGTTGCTTAGATCCTAGATACTTGTAAGTTTAACTTAGGAGTTTCATTTTCGAGCTTTTGCTACTAGCTTGAGTAGAATGGCACTGCTGCATTTGGATTGGAGAGTCGTCTACCATGTGGGTAATATGTTGGAACTTCAAAGATATATGATCAGTTCACGAGTACGTTGGAAATTCGAAATTTTCAACTTTGAGTAGGAACTTTATGATGACTTGATGAGGAGTTGAGGACAAGGGAAAAAGATGTGATCAAGAGTAGTATTCGTGATTGTTGTATATGTAACTAATAGTGGAGCGTTGTCGGAAACCATATCGCTATGCTCACCATCCACTCAAAATTCACAGAAACTGTCTTGGTCTTAGGTTATAATTTGCCCTAGCTCGAAGGCTCAAGCCTCCTTGTTACACGAGCAACAACTCCCTGGTTTGCCTTGTGGGTACAAGATACAACTTATCAAGCGATGAACACAAATGTGTAGACATATGGAAATTCCTTTCTTTTTTCTTCTAATTATTTTGCTCTTCACTTTGCCACACTCTCCTCTTCTTACACGTAGCCCTCTATAATATTTAAACAATGGTACTGTTTCGTGCTAGTCTTTGTGAAATTGTTTGAGACCCATATGGATATTGTACGCCAATATGCAATCTTCCCCCCTTGAATATTATTCTTCCGTATTTTGTC